>CP139508.1:29751944-29841931 GCA_021014915.2 Artemisia tridentata subsp. tridentata | reverse complement strand
CCTGTTTTGTGATAACCGGTAATTTTCGAAACGTATCTTATACCGCATTATGTATGATGTATGTATAATTATCAAGGTCATTTGTTGCTCAGGTGCACGAGTAGACAATGATAGTATGAGCATATTAGATGCACTCGAGATGGCTGAACAATTTCTTGGAAACAATATGATGTATAAAAGGATTGTTGTGTTTGCCGGAGGGTATGTCTGTTAATTCAACCTTTCATATAAGCATGTTTGTTCCAAAAAAAATATTTATATGTTGTGTGTGCATGTGTTGCTTGGCTTTCAGTCCGGTATATTGGTTTAAGCATGATTTGAAAAAAATTGGAATGAAGTTAAAAGAGAAGGGTGTAGCTGTTGATGTTGTCAACTTTGGTGACAAGAATGGACCTAAGGTCGGACGGCGTCCGATGTGGCGTGATCCGTTAGAAGATAACAGCATCCCGGGAGAAAGTAAGAAGGGAAGTCTTGAAGCGTTGGTTACTGCTGCGAATCATATGGACAATAGTCTCATTCTTCATGTTCCAGAAGATCAATTTTCTCTCCGTGACCACTTATCAAGGTTCATAATATACTTTTTTTGCTTAATTGGATCCATATTGGAAATGCTACTTTTTTTTTGGCTTATATATGTAATAATGTAAACATTTACTGTTAGGTCTCCAATTCTCTCTCAGAGACGGTGGGAGCAAAGCAGCAGTTCGCAGTCTATCAATGCAAGGAAAAAATGGCAAATTGACGTATTAACTAAAGAGAATGAAAACCTGAAACGAGAGTTAGAATTCTTCCGTACTGAATTTTCTAAGTTTTTCCACAAGGTACAAGGCCGTGCTGCTCTGAATTGTTGATGTATGTCTGCTGCTGAACTGTTGATTATTCGGAACATTTGAATATATTTATGTTTTTCTATCACAAGAGAGATTGACCATGGTTGATTTATGACTTTTTGTGAGTACAAATTATTTGAGTAGCTAGTTTCTTAATGCTAACGAGACACGTTCATCTGAAATGAAAGGATTCAAAGAGTTACAAGTTGCTGCATCAAAATCAAATTTAATCATGAGTTTAAGGAATTCCTTAACTAATAATCTGAAACATCTGTATAAATGTAAATTTTTATTTGGTTTCATAGAATTACGAAAGTATAGATTATAGATGCCCGAAAGTTACCAACTTACCGATCATCAGATAGTCCTTGAGGGGTGTTTAAACCCGTATTCTGTTTCACCTGTTTTATATTAATCCGTTACACTTAATCAACAATTTGACATAAAAGTTTACCTTATTTATTTTGCATTTTACCAAAATATTTGTGGGTGCTAATCTAACAGAAGTTGTGATTTGAAACGTAACTCGGTTCGAAATAAACAAACATTTCGTAGTGATTTTAAGATAACACTATGAATAAGAGCTACTTCCTTTTACAAAGAACCTCTCTAGAGTCCTCACATGTTTCCATCTTGCTTCGGGTCTTAAAGTCAGTTTTAAGAAAATTTACACAAAGATTTCTACTTTTATAGACAACCCGAACCTCTTGTATTTGCTGCTGCAGTGTGTATTTACAACTATACCAAGGAAATACATTCCTAATACAATGCAACACTTTTTCTGTACATCTCATTCAGCAATTTTCCTGCAAACCCGACGGGTTGGGATGACCATAGTCAAAGTAAAGAAAAAAATAACTCAAAAAAGTCAACGTGACCGTGACAATAACTTCAAAAAGTCTCCATAATCGCTCATACTACCACTCGAAAATCTCTTCATCTTTTCCCAAATCTGCAAACGTCTCCTAGGCCTCAATGGGCCTGAACTTGAGGTTATCCTATACGAATGTACATCTAGCCCAAGACCCGAAAACCCGCTTTCCACATCAAGTGGAGATTCATAGCTTGGATAGGTGGAATGCGATGGACCTGGGTCTGGGCCAGGGCCATGGCCTGAGTTTGTACTGGCTCGTGGATCAAAGTCCATTGAAATTAAATCCTCTTGGCTACATGTCCTTGAGCCCAAGTCTCGTGTTTCTTCGCACTCGTTGCAGACCAATTTCAAGGCCTGAACCACCTCACCCATAAAGGGTCGGTGTGATACTTCGGGCTGCACACACATTGATGCTATTGCTGCTACTTTGGCTATACTATCGAATGGAACTTCAGGGGATAGTGATGGATCAATAAGTAAGTTTAGACCTTCTGGTGTTGGGAGCAGGGGACGGGCCCACGCGACAAGGTTTTCTTGGCCCGATGGCATTGACATGTCAACGGGTTTTCTTCCTGTTAGGAGCTCAAGGAGCACCACTCCGTAGCTATATACGTCACTCTTTACAAGAAGATGGCCTGTCATTGCATACTCGGGAGCCACATACCTGAAATCAAATGAAAAGAAGTTTAAGAAAATTTGGACACTGCGGGTTCCCTAACGGGCCAAGACATATAATCTGACTTTTCTGCTGAGAAAAAGCTCATTTGACTTTAAACTTGACCTGTAATGTACTCGTTTTACAGAGAAAAAACGTACCCGAAAGTGCCCATGACACGTGTCGAAATATGCTGGTTTTCTTCATCTAAAGCGGATCGAGCCAAACCAAAATCAGAAACTTTAGGTGTAAAGTCATGTTCCAGCAGAATGTTGCTAGACTTGAAGTCTCTATGTATGACTCTTGGGCTTGAATCTTCATGCAAGTAAGCTAACCCTCTAGCCGCACCCAAAGCTATTTTCAAGCGGGCCCCCCAGTCCAGTGGTGCGACTTCCTTATCAATCCCTAACAAACCAAAATTTCACTCAAATTATATAAATAAACCACCTTCATAAGCAAAAAACAAAGCACAAAATAGCCACAACAGTTGACTTTTCAAGTCAAACATTTGACTTTGGAAAGTCAAGCATTTCATACCGTGAAGGTGAGATTCAACGCTTCCATTTGGGATTAGCTCATAAACCAAACACCGGTTTCTTTCTTCTGTACAAATGCCAAGCAGCCGAACCAAATTTCTATGGTGCAAGCGGCTAAGCATTTCAACTTCAGCCAGGAATTCCCGACCCCCTTGTTGGTCATCACGTTTAAGTACTTTGACAGCAACTTTAGTCCCATCTTCAAGGGTCCCGCTATAAACCCGCCCAAACCCACCCTCACCTAAAACACCCAACTCATTAAAATTATCAGTTGCTTTTTCCATATCACTTGAACTAAACGTCTTTGCAGATCCTTTATAAGCTATATTAGACCGGAAAGATAATGAAGCTGACTCGGGCCCACTTCCTATCGTTGATCCACCAACCCCTGATGATTTTGTGACGGATAGTAAAGTAGCTGGTGGGGTGGATCCAGATGGAGACCCGTCCCTACGTTTAATTAGCAGAACCCAAACAGCAACGGAGACTAGAACCACAGCTACAACTGCTGATAAAACTATTATGGAAATTATGCCACCACTTAACCTATTGCTAGACTTTTGCTTACTGATATCCACGCCGAGGGGCTTTATGTCCCTACCGTTGTTTCCGTGACCATACGGTCCACCATTACCGTTGCGTGATGATGGCATAGGTGGCGATGGAGGAAGACCTATCAATAACCAAATGATTATGATTATACGTAAAAAGAACTTCAGTTTCACTTTCGACGTTGATCCTAGATGTATAGTAGATGTGACAATTTCAAGCCATTTACTATAATTATGGGTTGAGTTGGTAGATGAGACTTAAAAAGCCTGTTTCAACCACTCCCACCCATGAATAATTGTTGAAAGGGCCAGTTTCAACCCGAACCTGTTACCATGTTAGTTTTGACCCATTTACATACTAATGAGTTTGGGTTGTATTTTATACATTCTGGCAAAACTGACGAAAAAAATATACACATCTAATAACAGAAACGGGTTAAATGGATAATGAAGTGTATTAGAGTCAACCCGGCCGTTTCTACCAGTACTGAAAAAGGGCTCATTTTAAACTGTTGCCCAAACCCTCCCGACCCGGCCATATCTCGATCTCTTAGTATAGAGGTACCTGGATACTTCACGAACAAAACTTCATAATCGCCGAAAAGAGAGTACTTAATAGGCACTTGTTTCAGCCATAATCTTTGAGCAGTTACATACGCGGTGAAGTTTTCAAATTTTTCACCAAGTGGTACCAAGTTGATCATAACAACCGTCTTTTCTGAATCTTCGTTGTCTTCGTTTGCTCCCATGATTCGAACTTGACTTGATTTCATTGAAAGTCCGGCAGCCATTTCAAAAGCAAGCTCAGATACTAATGGAAAGAAGACGTAAAGTGAAACACCAAGACCGAGCTCCACTTGCATTGGCAAAACACACTTGCATGGTGTACCAGGTGGGGTGTTCGTTAACGGCTCCACGCACATTATTGTACAATCTAAAAATTATGCAAAAGTCAAATTGTAAGGATTGCTAAAAGTTAACCATCAGTTAAATAAAAGGCTGCTAATAGAAAAAAACACTAAATTTAAAGGTAGCCTCCATAACGTTGAAAGTTTAGTGGTTTTACCATTACTAACCCATAAATAGAATAGTGACTGGATATGGCTACGTTATTTGATAAGTTTATATACCTTCATTGGGAGGTGGAGGTGGTAATGCTTGAAGCGGCTTTGGGATCCTTGGTGAAGATCGAGAAGGAGAAACTTTAGGTGGAAGAACCGGCACTTGTAAACATAAGGATGATAAATATTAGCTTTACGAACGAACTAACAAAAATAAACTGAAAAACAATTCAAAAGTTCTTACTTGTAGTTTCTACAGATGGAGACATTGTAGGCGAAATAGAATTTTCAACTGGAGGAACTTTCGAACCTGCCGATCAGTCAATATGCATAAGAGACGAAACTTGAGAGCATAAAGAATAGAAACACATAAGTTTGTCAATGAGCACATGCATACCTCGACTTGGTGTTGGGGGATCAGGGTGCCTTGGACTGCTCTCTGGACCTGATGGCGGTGGAGGGTTATGGTGTATTGGCTTACTCTTCGGTCCTGGTGGTGGCGGTGGATACACTGGTGGTAAAGATGGAGGTGGACGAGACTTTGTAGGCGGAGGCTCGTGACTTGAATGTGGAGGAGGAGCTTTGTGCACAACTGGAGCTACATGAAAGAAAGAGCAAACACTAAACTGTTACTGTATTACTTTTTCACTTATGCTTTATATAATTAGAAAGCATAAAGGGTGTTTAAAAAAACCTTTGACTGGAGGATGTTGAGTTGGAGCGATGTAATTGGTTGTCCGATTTGGAGGTGAAGGAGGAATAGGAGTTGATACGGGTGAAATATGAGGCTCTGCACAAACGAATTTAGTAAAACAGGTTTTCTATTTATTTATGGACAAACCACATAGGCAAGTGTTTTCTAAATAAATTAAAAAACGAATACTGACCTGTTAAGTTAGGAGGAGGTATGGATGAGTTATGACGTGTTGGCGAGTTGCTTGGGGGCAATACAACAGGAACTGCATCAGTAAAATGACAAACATTAGCTTGATCTATACTTTTTTATTTTTGAAAAAAAAAAATAACAATATAAAGTCAAATCTTTAGTCCACCTGGTAAACTAGTTGGAGGTACCGCTAATGTAGGTTGAGGCGGTGGTAAGTTTATATCAGATGCATGTGGTGGTGATGCAACAGGCACTGCGATAGCAAATTATAAACCGAAGTAAGATTCGTGAAGCAAAAAAAAATAACAGCCTATGTATGTATGAAAATGAATAATATAAACAATAAAGATTTTATCTCACCTGGCGAATTTGGTGGAGGCATGGACAATGTAGGGGGACTTGGAGGTGAATCTATCGGCAACGTGCTTGGGGATGACGCCACAGGCGCTGATTAGTAAAATGTATGATAACTTGTTAGAGAAATGTTAATGACAATTTACATCCAAACGCCCCCTTATTCAGAAAAAGGTCCGAGTCATATTAAAAGAGCGTAAGCTATAAGCTTAAAGAAACAGATTCAAACCCACCTGGCAAATTTGGGGGAGGTACAGATGATATAGGCGGACTTGGAGGAGGATTTATTGGTAACGTGCTTGGAGGCGACGCTGCAGGGGCTGAATAGTAAATCTTATGAGAACACATTAGCGAAAAATCATAATGCTACTGAAGAATATATAGCAAAAAGAAATCTTACAGGGTGTAGGTAAACTTGGGGGAGGAACAGTCACTATAGGTGGACTTGGAGGAGGATTTATTCGTAACGTGCTTGGAGGCGACCCTGCAGGGGCTGAATAGTAAATCTTATAAGAACACATTAGCCAAAAATCATAATGCTACTGAAGAATATATAGCAAAAAGAAATCTTACAGGGTGTAGGTAAACTTGGGGAGGAACCGTCACTATAGGTGGACTTGGAGGAGGATTTATTGGTAACGTGCTTGGAGGCGACGCTGCAGGGGCTGAATAGTAAATCTTATGAGAACACATTAGCGAAAAATCATAATGCTACTGAAGAATATATAGCAAAAAGAAATCTTACAGGGTGTAGGTAAACTTGGGGGAGGAACAGTCACTATAGGTGGACTTGGAGGAGGATTTATTGGTAACGTGCTTGGAGGCGACCCTGCAGGGGCTGAATAGTAAATCTTATGAGAACACATTAGCGAAAAATCATAATGCTACTGAAGAATATATATCAAAAAGAAATCTTACAGGGTGTAGGTAAACTTGGGGGAGGAACAGTCACTATAGGTGGACTTGGAGGAGGATTTATTGTAATGTGCTTGGAGGTGACACCACAGGGGCTGATTAGCAGAATTTATAAACACACATTAGGGAGAAATCAAAATGCTATTGAAAATTTTATAACAAACACAAATCTTACGGGGTGTAGGTAAACTTGGGGGAGGAACAGTCATTATAGGCGGACTTGGACGTGGATTGATTGGTAACGTGCTAGGAGGTGACACTGCAGGGGCTGAATAACAAATTTTATGAGAACGCATCAGGGAGAAATCAAAGTGCTATTAAAAAGTTTATAACAAACACAAATCTTACGGGGTGTAGGTAAATTTGGCGGAGGTACAGTTAATATAGTCGGACTTGGAGGTGGATTTATTGGTAATGTGCTTGGAGGCGACGCTGCAGGGGCTGAATAGCAAATTTTATGAGAACACTTTAGGAAGAAATCAATATTTTATTGAAAAGTTTATAAAAAACACAAATCTTACGGGGTGTAGGTAAATTTGGGGGAGGTACAGTTAATATAGGCGGACTTGGAGGTGGATTTATTGGTAATGTGCTTGGAGGTGACGCCACAGGGGCTGCTTCACATAAATAATGAAAATATCAAAATACATAATATCAAAATATTACTCATAAATTTGCAACATATCCCACTATAATACACCCTCCAGCCCAAAGTATATGCAGAACTTGACTAGCAGGCATACTAATGGTAAAGAGGTAATTACATGTAACATATAAAAACTATGCTTATGTGTAGTAACCTGTCACGTTAGAAGGAAGTACGGGCACTGTAGGTGGCATAGGTGGCGGTGAACTTGGCAATGTGCTTGGCGGTATCTCAGCAGGCACTACATAAACAAGCCATTTGATTTACATATTAAAAAACGAGTAATAAATATAATAATGACGAAAAAAAAAAAGTAATAGGTTTGTCATTACGTGGCAAGCTAAAAGGTGGTGGTGCCATTGGCAATGTGGTTGGGGGCGATGCAACAGGCTCTGCACATTATACGTACAAAATCAGATTTCTAAATATATACCAAAAGATTACATTACATAGTTTAAATGTAAGCACACCAGGCAATATGGACGGTGGTGGTGATTGGGGCATAGAAGGTGGCACTTGAGATACAGAAGGTGGTGGCCCTTGCGTTATAGACGGTGGTGGGACTTGAGTTATAGATGGTGGTGGCACTTGAGATAAAGACGGTGGTGGCACTTGAGTTATAGATGGTGGTGGCACTTGAGCCACCGGTGGCGGATTTTGAACCACTTCTACTGGCGGTGGTGTTATTTGTACTGCATTAAAGACAATCGCAAGTTAATATAGGTGCTAAAAGTATTTAGTATGAAAACATAAATCTATTTTTTCACCCGCGTCGTTAAAGACTATAATCAGTTTATAAATTACCCGAAGTTGTTGGCGGGTAGGCAGGGGATTTAGTAGCAGGTCGCGGTTGAGGAATTGGTGGCACGATTACAGGGTTGGTTGGCTGGATGAGTGGTGGACTTGGTGGTGACCCTTCTGGGATTGATGTAACCGGTGCTGCAAAAAGTTATCACATTTAATACAGATAGTCTAATATATGTTGCCGCAACAACTTATAACATCTAGTTTGGAATATATGTTGTCATATCAAGTTTGACTTTGTGAAATACTACATTTGACCTCAGAAGTCAAAGCATACCTGCTGCATCTGATGGTACTACATTTAAAGGAGCATTCGGAGTCGATGAAGGTCCAAGATGTATACTTCTTTCTGGTCCTAATGCCGACTCAAAATGTACAGAAGCTGAAATGATATCAGCAAACTTAGGTTACATACATAATTAAATATGTCCATACAAAAGTCTAATGCATAACACTTTTTTATTAAAGTCATCTATATAGATCTTGATACAATTAAAGAATGATGAATTAACTATTGTAAATTTCTCAAGTTCATAAACTTTTTTTCTGGCAACATTACAAGGCTTCCAAATCTAATGTTAAAAACTTAAAATACAAACACAAATTCCTTAAATTGCAACATAGTGACCAAACAATGATTCCAAAAAGACCCCCGGCCAGTGTATATGTGTGCGCAACAACATACCCAATCCCACCGGGGCGGGTACGGGGAGGTAGAATGTAGGCAGATCCTACCCTACCCCAAGATAAACCCGAGAGTAGGGAGACTGTTTCCAAGAAGACCTCCGGCAAGTGACAGTAACATATAAATCAATCCAGTTATAACATACTATTTCCATCTTTCTATAATTAGCAAGTTTCAAGCTTTATCAGTAATGCAGCTCAAACACAGCCACAACAATCAAGAAAACCAAATCCCACATAACAAATTCACAAAACACAAAATTTCCAACTTGGGTCATCAAGAAACTAGCTAAAATCAAATCTTAACATATCAAAATTCAAAATTTCCACAAGGGCAAAAAGGGAAATTAAGTTACCTGAAGACACTTCAAGAACCACATAACTAAGAACAATGGCATAAACCAACAACATATACTTCACCATCAAATCCATCATCCCATCAATAACAACTAAAACAACAAATGATCCACAAAACTCAAGGAACCAAACCAAAGTTTATAAAATTATTGGAAACTATATAACTCATGGCACTTATTATAATAAATAAGTACTACTTCTGAACATGTAAAAACTTGAAGCAACAATAAAAGATGAGAGAGAAATGAGTTTAAGTTTAGATCAAAGAAGACCCACAAAACAAACAGTGAGTAACAAGCAATGAATAAAAAGATTATACAGTTTTTGTTTTTATTTTTTATATGTGTATGGTTATGAAAGCATAATAAAATGCTCTGTAATATGCAGAGCAGATACTTTAATATTTTAACAGAAACATGTTATATTCTTACAGTTATGACCAAACAACTCTTCTCTTCTGTTTTCAAGAATCATCATTTATTAAAAATAGATTATATAACTTTGTATTTTTGCTATTGTCCATTAGTAATTAAACTTATATTTGTAACATTTTGGTAATTACACGTACTTTTCGTGATTTAAAATAGTGATTATTTTTCTTATTTTTTCATATGTAATTCGCATATAGTATTCCTTGAAAAAGTTTAAAAAGTTTAGAAAGTTAATAAGTTAGTGTCACGTGTCTCTCACCAACTCCCTCCTTTTTTCCTTTAATATTTTCGGTTAGAGGGTATTAAAGTCATTTGACCTGTTTTTTTAATTTCACCACAAATTTCAAACGCAAATATAAACATTTCTTTTATTATCGCTTCAAATATAAACATTCTAATAAAATTATAAACTAAAACATTTGTTGTCAAACAAACACTATATTTTATATTATAAATATAACCTAAAAAAAAAGAACATATTCTTGTATATCACAAATCTTTATACTAACCCAAGTTGCAAAAACAACACTCTGAGACAATCAAGATTGATTCTTTATAATATCAACTTTTACAAATTTAACATATTTCAAGTCTCAATGAAAAAAAGTACTAGACACATATTATAGAAAGAAGTGTTTTCTCTATTTATTTTAGTTATTCCAGGAGAATTTCCTTGATATATTAAAGTATAAAAAGTCTTAATATTTGTGACAAAGGAATTAGGCCTAAAAATTGTCAGAAAGAAATATTAAAAAAAGGTTTAATGGGTTTTGATTAAAAGTAAAAAAGGGTTGCTTTGACTTTATTTAATTCCTTGTTTTCAGTTTCTATGATGTTGGGTATGCAAGAAATAAAGAGGTGGCATGTGTCAATTTGCATTTGACAACTCACCTTCCTTTTGTTTGAATATCAATCCAAATAATCATTTAAGGATTATTTTTATTTTTTTATTTTTTTTTATTTTAATTTTTTTGTACATTTTTATTTGTATAACTTTTTTATGTGTCCTTTTTACGCTAAGAGGTTATGAAATCGACATATTTGTTAGATAAAGAATCCAGGTAATAGCTTTTATAAAGGTCGGTGTTGGGTGGACTTGAAGTGAATCAAGTAATATTCGAGTTAGAACTTGACTTTAGATCTTCAAGGACAAGTTATACATATCCTCCAAAAAAGCAAACGGTATTTTTTTTTTTTTTTAATTTTGTGTATATAAAAAACTATAAATCTGAAAATACGGAACAGAAAATATAAAGTTTAATAAGTAAAAATCTTAAAACTAACAGAAAATATGAAATATAAACTGATAAAAAAACTGTGTTGTACTCTAAATATAGAGGGTCAGAGGGTGCGAGGACAAAACATCACATCCGGAGGGAGAGGGTATATATAACATAACCCGGTCTTTAATCTTTTAGTTAGAACTTTGTAGGATAAGAATTTGCTCGAGTTTATAAAGACTCGGTTTGGAATATTTTCATGGTTTTCTTCATTTCGAGCTCTATGTAATATGTACTTAGTGCTAAATGTCATTGGGTGGCACAAACTCGAAATTTAGTTGAGCGTGCTAGAACTTACCTATTGAGCTTTCGTAATGTATTTAGTTTCTTATGAATATAATCAAGCTCTTAAAGTGAGTTCGAGCTAAATGTAACTTCGTTGGCAATTTGAGAGTGAGCAAGTTTCAACTTGGTTTTACATTTAGGTGCCTTCAAAATGAATCTTTTAACAGCCTTTTGATCTGATTCATTTAGACAAGCTAAGACATTTAATCCAATAAGCCGTTTGTTCTTTTTTTTTTTTTTTTTCTCGTTTAAACTGAGTCGGGGGCTCAAATGTCTTAACCAACTAATGTCTCTTCACTCTTTACTTTTTTTTTATGTATTTGTTTTTTTTCGCTTTTTCTTTTTTTATGTATTTGTTTTTTTCACTTTAGTTTTTTTTTTTCTTTGATATTTTTTTTTTTTTTTCATTTTGCGCGATATTTTTTCTCGACTTTTTCTTTAATATTGATAGCACGTTAAAGAGATAACTCTTCTCTTTTTTCTAAACAAATAATGTTGAGAATAATAAGATGATAATAAATAAACATTTGAGAGTTTTTCAAACAATAGTAATATATAACTAGTTTGTGAAATTGAATTTGTGGCACGTGTAATTTGAACATGAGTTTAAATTAACAATATTAAGTATACTATGATTTATTTTATTTTATTTTTTTTTTCATAATCATGATTATAAAGTAAATGATAGTGACAATTTGTATAATGATGAAGATGTTCAACCGCATAGGAGTACAACACATCAACAATATATGACTACTTTACGAGATTAAATTGCGACGCAATGCCCTTGAATGTTTTGTTTAAGATATTTTATTCCCACGTTAGTAAACTATGTTAAATTCAAATGCTCCATACAATGTTTAAACATGTTTATGTTTCATAAGAATAAAATTGATTTGTACTTGTATCATTCAGACATTTAAAAGGTAAAAAACAAACAATATCAGTTGATTCAGATTCTGATATTTATGCCTTAGATTCAGATTCAGATGTGCGAATCAAATTCAAATTCACATTCAGATCCCTTTAATAAACAAAGAGCACCTTATGTTTGACAAAATTAGTTAAAAACTATACTTGTGAGATGTACCTTTTATTTAGAATTGTGTCTCGAAACTTTTATGCAAATAGAAATGTCTAGTAAGACTGAACGTAATAAGGTGTTCCCCCCCCCCCCCCCCACAACTTGTTCGGTCTAGCCAAGGGAGACGCATCTCCCTTGTTACTTGACCCCCCCCCCCCGGCACCACACACCCAATTCGTTTGGTCTGCATGCGGACCGAATGAAATGAAGAAAGAAGGGGAAAAAATAGCAATGAAATGAAGTAGGAATGGAAAAAAGAATAGAAATAATGGAAAAAAGTAAATTAAAATTACAATACAAATTTAAAAAAAGGAAAAAAGTAAATTAAAATTACAATACAAATTAAAAAAAAAAACGACATTTAAAACAAATACATTTCATTCAAATAGTTCATTGAAAACAATACATAGTGTAACACCCCCAAAATATCGCAGCGGAAGATTGTGTCACTGGGGTGCTACTTCATAATACAAAGTACAAGTTATAGAAAACGACCTCTAAATGAGACGTTTTGAAAAGTTACCATTCGATTAATGAATTCAGAGTTACAAACATGAGATCCCAAAGTATGATAAATAAATGTATACAAAATGTTTCGAATGGTAAATGATAAAAGCATAAGTCTTCAAAATATGCCGTGCGACTCTATGCTTCAAGATCTAGCTATCGTCTAATGTACCTGAGATAAACATGCTAAAGTGTCAACACAATGGTTGGTGAGTTCATAGAGTTTATTTAACATGTAAGCCTTTTAAAGAATGTTCACACAGCAAAGGCATTGTGAATCCACTCAGTTGCAAATCCCGCCCATACAAAACTTGCAACCTGTGTGTTCACAACCAACTGCTAAATATAGTATGATTAAAACATATGTGTATACGATAGATGCACACTTAATGTAAAGTATAATAGCCTACTGAACCTCATGACAAGAATAAGCAAGAATGCTTCATAGCTGGATTATATTTACCCAAGGCCATGAATCTCGGGCAAAGGGTGGGGGTGTCAACCCGATAGTACTATCAATACCTCTCCGTCGGCTCCATCCAGGAGTTAAACAGTGGTTAAAGAATATAGCGTATAGAGTAGTTTTCACACATTAAGTCACATATCGTAATAAAACTACACATCATGTTTAAGAGTATGAAAGTATAGCATAGCATATGAGTAAGATTGTCTTGAGTAATAGCAAATAGTTTAAGCATGTATCTCCCCCGAAGAGTATAAAACAAGTATTAAAGAGTAAGAGTGGGGCTATGACTCACCTTGAACTAATGATATCACAACGTATAACGGGATTGATGGATTAAGCCAGGGAGTCTCTACGCATAACCTAGAATATGATATCGTGTCTTAGGTTCTAAAACAACGAAGTGAATATATAAACATGCCTCATATAGTTTATATATCTCGTACTACTGTTCAGGCCATCATAATCCAGAGGTCATGCAGTAAACGTTCGAGGAGCTAGGACACTTTAATTCGTAAATTCAGCAACTCGTCGATACGTTCACCCAAATGAAACCCCTCACATGAAGTTCCCTACTAACATAGTACTTATATGTGAAACATATATTTTGCTTACTTGATTATATGACATATTAAGAGTTTATAACTACAATAAATAAACTAACAAAGTTTATAAGTATTTAAAGTATATAAATACTTACCTTAATATAGAATGCTTGAGTATTATAGAAAAAAGAAATATAAGCGGAGCTTCGACGTAGAATTTGTAATCTTCGTAAACCCGAGGCTACTTGAAGATTATAACAACGCCTTCTTGAAAACCCGAAGCTATTTGAAGATAATAACAAAGTCTTTTTGGAGACTTGAAGTTATTTGAAGATTATAACGACTCTTTCTTGAAAACTCGGAGAAAATAAGATCAAATGCTAGCTTTTCTCAAGAACACATGAACTTTCTTACAAAATATAAGAGAAGTGCCTTTGGTTTGAGGACTTTAAGGTTATAAGAAGGTGTGGTGCAAGTTTTTCTATGTGTTTAACTTGGTATTTATAGGCTAGAAAATCTAGTTAACTACATATAAGGTTAATATTTAACCATGGTTAAGTTTACACTTGTAAACATCTAAAGAATGAATGGTCAAGATCATGCCACCATGCTTGATGACTCCTCAAAAACGCCACATATAGCTAAAATGAGGAGGTTAAGAGTTCTAGTTTTTCATCTTGTCTTACGGAGTGAGTTTTGGTCCCGTTAATCGCTAAATTTAAGTATTTAAATCATGAAACATTGTTAGGATCGTGGTCAACGTCAAAGCAAGCTTTACCAATCATTTTCCTCCTTATCTCCATGAACTCGTTAAATTGTTCCCTAAAACTCCGTGTCAACCATGAGGTCACAATGCGTTTGATTTCATTCACAGGAGCAAATTTAGGATTACCGTATTTAAGTTCAAGCCATTCTTCGAGGGAGATGTCCATCAACCTTACCAACCTGCCATGAAATAGTAACTCCGACACAGCATAAATTCTTTCATCGTCCAGATAGTTCTCATTTAATCCCCAGTACTGTTCGGAATAAGGCATGTAAGAGATTTGCATAGGTTGGGTATTGCCTCCACTACAGCTTTTATTGCTTGAGTTCATGTATTCAATTTGGAATTTCCCATCATTCTCTTCAATAGTAGTCCAAGTCAATCCTTTAGATTCAATGATGGGCCATAAGAGTAGCAATTCATCTTCAGTGTAGCCCATTAGTAAATCATAAGAGAATATCCCATCTTCAATATTGCATAAGCGTTTAAATTCCTTATAAGTAGCTTCAAGAGGGGTTTCCCAAGAAAATAAATCGGCATCAATCATGAGCACATTGAAGTTGACATCATCAAAAACTTTCACTTCGAATGAATCCGAAAGCAAGAGTTCCTTAGCAAGATATCCGTTCATTGACATGTCTTCCATAGCAAAACCTGTCATCATAGGTAAAATCTTCAGTAGGATTTGTTCGCTAGAAGAGAAATTAATGAATTTAGAAACGGATATAAGAATAACTGATATCTGCAGATGATGCGCCGTATCCAGAAAGTTGGATACGTCGTATCTTATTACGTTAAGATTTAATCAGACTTTATTCAGAAAATAGATACGCCGCTTATAAAGTAGAATGCGCCGTATCAGTTTTAATTATCAAAAATCGATATTTATTTAAAATTAAATGCGTCGTATTAACAAAAGTTAATGCGCCGTATTTTCGTTACGTTTCAAAATACAAGATTTTTGATTCAGAAGATACGCCGTATCGATAAAAATCGATGCGTCGTATCTGTTTAATAATTCGAAAACTGTTTTTAATTAAAATAATAGATACGCCGTATCTGCAAAAGCAGATGCGTCGTATGGCGTTATCGCTTAGAAAAAATTTCTTATTAAAAACAGATACGCCGTATCTTGGGGAAAGATGCGTCGTATCGAATTAATTAAACGCGTTGTATTTTATCAAAATTAAACGCAATACGCCGTATCTGAGAAATCAGATGCGCCGTATCGTTTATATAAGCTCAGTACAACGATAGCAGAATACAGAAAATACGAAAAATAAAAACAAACGAAAATAAACAAAAATTAAACACACAAAAACAGAAAATATGCAAAATAATACAATGAATGCAAATTAACTAATACACAACACGGTTAGCGGTTAGATTAAAAATTAAAAAGAAAAACCTAATTAAAATACTAATCAAATTAACAGATAATAACAATTCACTCCCCGGCAGCGGCGCCAAAAACTTGATGCGCGTGTGCGTATGCTCTAATTTATACCCACGGTATGTCGTTGTGGTTTTAGCAGTATTCAAGTTTTAAATTTATATTTAGCCGACTTATCAATAACACACACACTTTAACGAGCAGTGTACCCGGTCAGTATGAATATAATGGTAAGTAGAGTGTCGATCACTAAGAGTGGAACGTATTATCTAGTTATTCTAATCAGTATTTTAATATCTTAAGTTAGCTATACAACCTAATCTAACGCAAGGGGTTCAGCCTGAGAGACTGGCACGATTTGGTTGCAATTAAATAATAAACTAAACTAATAGGCACGAATCAGCGAGTAGCACACACGTACACAGATAAATACTCGAGACAATAAGAAGGCCTGTCCTGATAGTTAAGTAGCTTGTCACTTGTTTTATTGCTAGTTTTATATGAAGTGTATAGTTCGATGCAACGCACCGAGATTAAGTCCTTTCTCGTTGGTTCTAATCTTATCGGCGAGTAAACCCTTAATGATTACTTATGACTATCCTATTTATCTTTCTTCCTACTTTTCTACAGACGATAGAATGCATAGGCGATCTAATAAATAGGCGAGGGCAGAGGCATGGCGACCCGATCAACGCTCAGCTAGACACAGAGGTTATCAATGCACTAATAAAAGTCACCAAAGACATCAACATATAAACTTTAATTGATGGGAAAGCAGTTTTAAGGGAGTGCAACCTTTCCGTTGTCACATTACACAAGCCACCAATCCTGATGAATTAAAGTTTACTAATACAATAAAACAAAACTACTTAATGAATTGAATACATGCAGGACCTTCTTACAGCTCTTGTATCTTTGTTCAAGGTGTGTCTTGTGCTGCTACTTCGACTGAATTCGTCCTAGGGTTTCTGTGGTCTTCGGTCTTCTTCGGTATTAGGCTCTCGAAATTCGTCTGGTCTTGGGGTATTTATAGTTTCTGTCTGAGGGTAAGATGCGGCGCATCTAATAAGTAGATGCGGCGCATTGACTTAACTTCGCGTGGGGTCCAAGATTAATATATTCAGGAATATTCGTACACCGCCAGAAGATGCGGCGTAACTCCATTCTTAGATGCGGCGCATGTCCTTTACCGTCTTGGATAATATCTTGTGAAATCTTGATAGTGATGCGCCGTATGTAATAAGCAAGATGCGGCGTATCTAGAGCAGAATGTCTTGATCTTGTACATTTCAGTAGACTCTTAACTTCTTGCTTGTTTTGCTCCATAATTAGTCCAAAATCGCCAAGTTTCACATAATACTTGTTTTTACCTGAGAATTACAAAAGTAAACATTAACGTATCAATTCTCACAGATAATATAATAAAACAAGTCAAATAAATAGAATAAATAATGGTGATAAAATGTACTTATTTGAGTTCATCAATTTTACAACAAAACAATGCCATTGATGTATACAAACTAATATACAATTGTATCTTTCCAGCTTCCTCTAAAATCTCATTCTAATAATAGATTTTAACAAATTAAGAAGTGGACAAAGTAGAGATTCAATATCTTATGCTTTACAGATTACATAATCATAGCACCAATTTCCGTTAACTGAGAAGAAAAAAGATAATACCCATTGAGACATTGAGAGAAACCTTTCATAGTTGATCTAACAGATCCATAATCTGCAGACACAAAAGGAATTTGTGATCAAAAGTATGGAAGATGAAAATACAATAAAAGTATCTATTACGCATTCAATATGTAAAGACAAAACTAAAAAAGTAAGCTCATAAGGCCATCAATCAAACACAAAACTAAACTTTATAATAAGCTCATAAGGCCATCAATCAAACGAAAAAAGTAAGCTTATGAACTGATGGGTTTTTAATATATAGCGAGATGGGCACCGGCCCAGCGCGTTGCGGCGGGGCGTTGTTTCATGTCGTTGATCATTGCACGGTATTTTCTTTAAGTAGAAAGTGGGTCGTGATGAAGCGAAAAGTGTACCGCTTTTAAGGGGTCATTTAAGCCCTAAATCGTATTTATTTGATTAAATATCGCCCTAAATCGTTCCTTTTGTCATTTTAGGTACTTTGGAGAAGAAATCTGGAAAAGGAAGCATTTTGGACGTTTTTGGAGCATAAAAGTGAAGAAAACGACAAAGTCTCAAAATCGGCTAAAAGTTACCTTTGACGGGGTCAGATATTAGTCTGGACGGCGTCATGGCTTGGAAAAAGTGGTGGATGTGAAAATTACTCATGATAAGCCAGAGAAATTTGCATGGAATTCTGACGGCGTCACGCTTTAATGTGATCAAGGTCGTCACGGATTAATTTAAAGAGGGACGGCGTCACCACTAAGTCTGACGGCGTCAAGCCTTGATAAGCCAGAACGGATTTTGGAGAGCTAAAGAGGGACGGCGTCAAGAAGGCCATCCGGGAACCCTAAAAGCGGCGAGGTGACGGCGTCACACTCCATAACGTGACGCCGTCAGATCTGAAAGTCTATATATAGTTTTGCAATTTTTTGTCATTAGTGTGGAACTTATTGGGGAACTTTGTGTGTGAAAACCCTAAGACGAATTTAGCAGCTTTTTCAAGGCTTTTTGCCTTGAGATCTTCCATGTTACATTGAAGATAAGTTATCAATTAATCATTCAATATGTCTATGTGTTGTTTGATTCTATCTTGTTCTTGTCTTTTGTTTAACATGCTAGGCTAGATTTATCTTGTGTTTGCTTAGATCTAATGAAACCTAGCTATTGATTATTGGTTATTAGTGTGTTATTAGTTGTATTGGATGATTGTTTATCTATGTTAGGCTTAAGAAAACTGGCTAACTTCCTATTCGGTAACTTGCTTGAACGTCTTAAGAAACATGAACCAACGCGTACTAA
The DNA here is from genome assembly GCA_021014915.2 of Artemisia tridentata subsp. tridentata. Lineage (NCBI taxonomy): Eukaryota > Viridiplantae > Streptophyta > Magnoliopsida > Asterales > Asteraceae > Artemisia > Artemisia tridentata. Next base: position 29,823,075 of record CP139508.1, on the reverse strand, counting down.
GGTTTTTATGGTTGTATTTAATGCACAAGCGAATTCTAGTGATCCCATGTTAGGAGCTTCCTAGCCGGCTCGACATAGGAGTGAAGTAGGAGCTTGTAGAGTTGGGGAAGTACGTACGCCACCCCACGATTGGTATTAAGGAATACACCCGTCATCCACGCAACTAATACACACTAATCAACCGGTAAAAGATAGTTAGGGAGTAAGGAAATCTAAGTAAACACATTTCTCTCCACATAAGTTTTACCACCTTTTCATTTTCAGTTATTTCATTTTATTTGCATTTGTAGTAACTTGGGTTAGTTGACTAGCAACTAATTCCGCCCACTCTTTCAAACCCGAGATTTTACTTGCTTTCATAAAAAATTATAAAAACATAAAAAGAATCTTCTCTCACCCTTAGACCTATTAGAGTAGTTTTTCATACCTAACGAACACTATTCCCTGTGGAGAACGATCAATCCCCCGTACTTACCACTACACTATACTACATCGGTCAGGTACACTGCCTGGTGGGGTTGTAAGCCTCTTGAGATCCCTCGAGAGGTAAAACCTGTTGTAAGGTTGCAAAACCACGCATCAGGTCGGTTTTGTGTTACATGCATAGTGGTATTTGGTACGTTAACAAATTCAGTCGCTTACTAATGACAGATTATTTAAAATGGATATGCATACATCAAAGTTTAGACTGAATATGCAAAATTCTATAGAATAAATGGCTAATGTTCAAAAGATACAAACCTAAAACTCAAAGTAACATAATAAGAAAGATAAACATACCTGTTGTATGTTGTAGTGTGAACTTCAGCAGCAGTAACAATATTAGAAGTATTTCTTGCAACTCATTGTAGTCTTCTCTAGTTGTTTAGTCTTTCCAACATGGACGTTGTTTCCGAAACAATAAATTGCAACATTTCTCTTTAAGCATAATTTCCTGAGTGATACATGATTATACATTAAACATTTTTATATTGTGATATTTTCAATTGGTTAACTAATTATTTACGATATAAGAAGAAAGAAATGTTCACGTACATAAGGTGGCCAATCTTAGGTTCAACAAAGAGCAACTCGATAGGAGATCAAAAACAGTAAGGATCTCGTTTTGCCCAATATTAGGTTCAACAAAGAGCAACTCGATAGGAGATCGAAAACACTAAGGATCTCGTTTTTCCTGCAAAATAGATGACCATCAGAACTGAACGCATTATGATACATCTAAAGCTTTACTTTCAAACAAATTAGTCCCCGATTTTCATGACTTGAATGACATTACCTAAAGAAACTGGCTTATAGCTATGAAAGTAAACTGCATAGATAGTTCAGGCAGGATCTATGAAGTTTTATGCCTTTGACTTGGCAATAAACGTGTATATAGTAACTTAATCCTGTATGCCTTGTAGAAAATAAACACCTCGATAGTCACTGAATCCTGTATGCCCTGCAAAAAAGAACACAAATTAGTTATCGAAAAATGTTTCCTAAAAAAAAGGAATCCACAATTCTTTAATTTTGAGTAAAGGTGCACAAATTTGCACCACATTAAACCGTTTGACCAATGTTTAAACATTATTTCTAAGATTGATTGGTGGTCCTAATGGAGCCGCATTCCCATTACAGTTGCACATTGCATGTCATTCATGTCTAGATTACTCTTATCAGCACCTTGAAGCTTTATGCATTTGTGACTCCTGAGCAATAAAGATTACCACAAAAAAAAAAAAAAAAAAAAAAAAAAAAAAAAAAAAAAAAAAAAAAAAACACACACACACACACACTTGTAATGAGCACTATAAAAGCAACTTTAAATCTGGGCGCTAAGTCAGTTGTATAGCAACTACAAATATAGTTACCAACATGTGCAGCTTGAAACTAATTGATGACAACAATTGTAAGGATCACGCCAACAGCATATCCTGAGAATGCACTTTTGAAGCAGTTGCTCTTACTTCCTGTTGAAACATCAAATGTCAGTGCCGAAGCTACAAAAATGCCTGATGAACATACAAATATGTTAATAGAAAAAACCATACAGCTTATAAATATATGTCACCTACTAACAATGGCATACCTGGAATTACAATGTCGCCTAAAGCAAGCATAGAATATGGGCGCGCGACAACTGTTGTTGGAAGAAAAAGCGGGAGAAGGGTTAAAAACGTTGAGCAAGCTGAAACATTTCTTTTATCATATATGAACCTTTATGAATAAATAGTGTGCTAATTAAATTGGTTGCAAAAACTACATACATTATACTTTTAGTAGCATGATTCATGAGATAATATGTGCTTAAATACATCCTGGTTTACTTTTCACAGGTTCAATCTTGTTTTATTAAAAGAAAATGTCACCAGCCAGAAAAAAAAGAATAGCCTAGATCAACCTGCTTATAGGTAAATGGATCGAAAGTAGAATCTCTAACGAAACCAAAGATACTTACCAGTGGTACTTAAGGTCATATAATAAGCTGTACGATATGAGAGTACTTTTCTAGTAATCCGGCCATGGTGAGAGTCAAAAATACCTAATGTACCCGACATGCACCCTACTTGATCTTTATGCTATCGAGCAACTAAACGTTGTTTTAACCTTTTCGCCATAAGAGAGGCCGGCTTTTTTAACTTATTTTTTTTCCTGCAAAATATAACATTTCCCATTATACATGAACATATTTCCTATATCATGATGATATTTCATGTCTATATGAGTTTAAGTTACCTGAGCTATCATATTTTCCGAAGGCTGGACTTGATAGTGCCCGTGTTATAATCTCCAAAGTTTTTAAAGTATTGCATTTCTAATAGTTGCCCGCACCTGTAATACACTGTAACACGTATGTAAGAATCAGTTCTGGAAGTTATAACTGTAACTGAGAATCTGTACAACTCACCGCAAGAGTAAGCGGTCATTTCGCTCCGCACTTTATATTTATTTCTGCAGCAACAGGTTTCGCTAATCTTCCTAACTTCATGGAACGCTGCATTTTTCATAGAAGAGCAACTAATTATAGAGATGTTGTTTTTTACAAATAAGCTTACAATACAATAGGAAATTCAGTAGTATACCATCTGAAGCTTCCCATTACAGAAGTCAACCTTTATTCCTTGTCTCCCATAATATTATCTGCCCAAGAATTTCGATCTGCAATTGATATGATACCTTCTCTATAATATTGAGGAATAATAAGACCGTCCATATGCATATACATTTTTCGAGTGTGATATATGGCCAATTCCTGACCGTAACATGAAAACAAAGAAAGTGTCAATTTACAAATTGGTCTATAATATTCAAAAAAGATAAATAAAGTCAAATGTTACCTGCTATAGAGGCAGGGTATCCCATTTGTTCATCATACACCTATAAAAAATCAAAACTTGAGTGATCAAATTAGGCTAAAATTAATCAATTAAACATACACCGATACAATTCAGATAATATAAAAAACACAATAATATCAATTTACAAACAAAAAATACCTTCAACTGAGCCCATCTCCCTTTCAACTTTCGCTTCAAATGCACAAAGAAAGCCCTTGTAACTCGTCATCTTTTTTGTTACAAAATACTGTAACAAAATGATGATAAGATTATTGAAAAACACAACAATGTAAAATTAAAACCTTCGGATGTATTTCCGGTCACTTACCAACCTCACTACATACTTTTCGTGTAAGAAGAATGCTTTTATGTTCATCAATAGCCCATTGCTATATTATACATCTATAAAGTAAATGACCGCGCTTTGGGATGAAGCAAAACACGTCAACATGACGGGTCACATGAACACACCGGTGACCGTCAAATACCGGCAACGGCTGCAACATCACAGATCCACTGAAAAAAGGAGCAAATAATAGATTAGCTAAAATTGCGCAATACGAATAAATACTACCAAACACAAAGAGGCGACTCACTCCATGACACAAAAGCTATACCCGTCTTCTAAGCCCCACAAATACACAATCCCAAACATCCGCTAATCACAAAATACAACAACTTGACCCCAAAAAAATCAGATAATCAAAATACTTGTGAGAAACTAAAAAAGCTTAATTTTTAGGGCTTATACAGTTAACTGTTTGTTCAGTTTCAAATAAGCCTATAAACAACCGAAATACCAAACAGAAATCCAAATACTTTCAGGTCCTACGGCTAAAATATTACTACCGTTAAACTAACACCCACATGAATTGATTAACACAAAATCTAATAGTAAACAAACTGAGGTAAAAAAGTATAGCCAGAAGCATATACATACCTTTAATTGAACACGGATAAAGCATAAACAAAAACAATCCTCCAGCACCAAAATCTCCCAAAACAGCTTTCAAAAGTAAAGATTGTTTTTGGCTCCCAGAAAATTGGGTACATGACACACAACTTCGCTATATAGATTTATGGTGACTGTATAGTCTCTCTGCTAAGAAATATTTAAAGATGCTATCTTATATTGTTTGATCGGAAGATAATATTTTGTTTAGTTTAATATTTCTATATGAAAAGTAAAACTTGATGATAAGATATGAAAATACCATCCAAAGATGTCAATTTGTTGATGTGGGCAACACCACTTATAGGTCAGCTTAATTCTGATTCATGTATTGAACAAACTAATATACTGGAATAAAGTATAAAGCTATGTATAATAGAAACCCCAAACCTAAAAACCCAATCAATATCAACATCTTCAAATCCTTTAACACTAAAAGATATTTATAAAAAAACTCAACTCCAAAATCATAAGTAAACCCTTAGTTTCTATCTTTTTTACACAAATCATCAAAAACCCACAAATGATCTGTTAACATCGAAAACTTCCAAAACTTGCATTCATACGTTTCACAAATCAGTTAACAAAGCCAAACAACTCGCATTTGACACAATCCTACTTCAGCAAATATCAAAATAAAAAACATCTTTAAAAAGGGCATCTAAGTGCAGGATACATCTTATTATATTACCGGTACCACTTAAAGAGTGACAATCCAAAAGAAAATCTGATAAATTTTAATAATTTCAATTAGACATTTATCAAACATCTTATGCACATACACAAGAACTTCTCAAATACACAATAAAAGAGAAATGTACATACCTTTTGAGTTGGTTAAATTGATGGATTTATAGAAGTTTCAACACCTAATCTGTAAAATGACTAAAAAAAAAAAAAAAAATCGATCAATGAGTAACATAAATTAATTCTTTCAAAAACAATAAATTGAATTTGTTATGGATCAAATTCATCAAAGATTCAAAAACAATACACAATTAGGTTTTTTGTTACAATTGTGTTTGGAAATCAATTAATATGATCCATTCACATTTTAATTCACAAATTATAGGTAATTTAAATGTTCTTATCACAAATAAAGATGAAAATACTAACTTTTTGAATTATGAAATACCGAATCATTATCTCAATAAAACCCGGAATAATCATGCCGTTATTGTGATGTTGATCTTGTGTATTGCTTCGTTCATGGTGGTTGCGGCCGATTGAGTTATGGTAATCAGGTGTTAGGGTTTTCGTTTTTTGGGTTAGTCAACGGTGTGGGTGTGGGTGTGGGTGTTGGTCGAGAAAAGGGAGGCTTCCCCCAGAAGCCTTGAAAAATTATTGTATAAAATATTTTCCTTTATTAGCGGCTAATTTAAATTTTGTAAATGCAAAATGACCAATCTAGACACTTTAAAAATTCAGCATTCACTTTTTCAAAGGGCATTTAACGTCTTTTTCAAGTGTTGTATATTAGTAAGTATAGATTCTATTTTCCCTATTTCCTTTACTTTGAAGTTAATTTTTCACATTGAGGACAATGCAAAACTTAAGTGTGGGGGAGGGAAGTAAATAGTGAAAATGATCCAATTTTAAATTTTTTTGGAATTTGTTTTATTGCCCTTAAGGAAGTAGTTGTTTTTACACATAAAAGATTATATATAATTATACAACTTGAAATTTTCCAATAGCATAAAATGGCAATTTGAAATTTTTAACGAATCTCGGTTAAGTGAAACGATCTGTTCTTAGGATTGATAACATTACTTGTGCATTTTTAGCCTATTCTGCCAAATATGTGAGGATTTGAGCCTATCATTTGAAGCATATATTTTATATGCTTAAATTCTATTTTCTTGCTAAGAGTGTGCCGGTGATTGAATTGGTTATAGAACTTGTGCTTCTCATACATTACGAATTCCAAAGTAAGGTCACATTCGTGTGATATAAATGAATTTAAATGATAAGAGGCAACTTAGGATTAAACCAAATGGCCTTCCATTTACATATATTGATATATTAGCTAGCCGAATTGGTTAGTTAACCACCTATTCTATGGACCCATTTGTTAGTGCTCAATTTTTAGCACTAGATACCCTTAGTTCACCCTTTTGAGCCTATCTTTTCATTTTTGTTACATCCAGAAAACTACAAAAAGATTTTACACTTTAAACTTTAGCCTAACCCTTTTTAGTCAAGTTAAATCGATGAATTACTTGTTGTTGTTGGCTTGAAGCAGTTTTGATGATTATGAGCTTACACTTTGTATTTCGGATATACCTTTCTGACGAAGACGAAGGTAGCTACTTCTTATTCGTATCTTTTTGAGGTATATGCTCATCCAAAGTGTGGGGAGAGATGTGATGTTAGAAGAGATGAAAAAAAATGAGAAAAGAAGAGAAGGAAAAAGAGATATAAAATAGCCAATGTGCTATAATTATGAAGATGAAGTACTTTTGAAGATTAGACAAAAGTAGGGTTTGTTTTTAGACTTATACAATGGCTGTGGGATCAGTAGGGTTTGTGATTGTGGGCTGAGGTGATGGTGTCGAGTGGATTTGAGGAGAAAAGGAAGAGTAGTGACCGAGTATTTATAGGAAGGAGGGATTAGGGTTTCCAATAGTTTCTAGGGTTTCTTTGGGGAGTGTATGGAAGATAAGGGTGATGTGTGATAACGCTCATTTTGTACATGTTTTTATCGTGTTATTTGTATTTTTTTGCATGTTATTTAGTTATGTTTATGATCATTTTACGCTTAAAAGTTGTTAAAGATGTGTTCAAGTCTAGGTACAAGGAAATATCAAGAAAGACGAAGAAAAGCTACAAAATCGAGTAAATATTGAAGAAAAGCTCGTCAACAAAGATATTGATTCATGATATGATTATTTCCGTTGTACATGAGGAGGATGAAAAGATGAAGTCAAGATTAAGTTCTTAAAAGTGTGTTAAAAGTTGAAGTTATATGCTAGCTTAAAGTTGAAATTCAAGTGCAAAGATCGGTTTCAACCCAAGGTTCACAAATCCCAACCCAAGGTTGAAGCTGAGATTCAAACCCAAGGTTCAAGAATTCGACCTTAGGTTCAGCAGACATTCCAAACCGAAGGTTGAGCAAAATCTGAGATGAAGAGTTACATTAACTCTTAGCTTTAACCACCATTATGACTAGAGTCCGATCATTACCCTCTCTTTTATGGATATTCAAGGCTTAATTCAGTTTTTAGGGGAGAATTCAAGTATAAATAAACCCCTAATGCACCCATATTATACACAACACTTATAATCAAGCCTTACACCATAAGGACTTGATCACATTACTTACTAAACCCAAAAGAATTAAATAATCTCTGCCATTCTCAAGAAGGTCCCAAGTAGAAGACTTGGAGATACTTATTAGAAGAGGTGAAATATTCCCTTGTTCAATTGGAGGCTCTAAAGAGTGCTATAACTCTTTTATTACTCATTGTAATCTTACTTTTGGGTAATTTTCTTTACTTTAGTTAATCATGTTGAACCGTTTGATGATGAATGCAATGTTACGTTTTATGATGATGCTTGTTATGGAATAATTTGTGATGCTTGTTTGGGAATGAGGTGACTTTCGTATGAATGTTGGATGTTTAGTCGGTTAGAAAAAGTGATTATTTTCATGGGTTTGTTTAAATATAATTCGTGTTCTAAAACTTGTTGGTTAAACATTATTCGATTTAAGGGTTTAAAAGGTTTCTAATATTGTTTGATTTCAAGAAGTTCGTGCACAAATGGATTGGTATTTGATAAGTGACGAATATTAAGTATGCAAGTTTTAAATGAATTCGGAAATATTTAATCACGAGATTGGGTTGAAAAGACTCGTAAGAACTAATTTAACTAATCATCTTTTTCATACATTAAGCCACAAAAAAAAGAGCTAGTGTAATGGGATGAGATTAGGCCGAAATGACTCACCCGTGAAACGAGTAGAAACATGGATTTTCTTGATATTACCCATTGACTAGAAGTCCTTGTGAAAATTGACATGTGCCTTCTAAGTTTCACCCAAACATGTTCAACATTCTATCACGATTAGTCATGGTTCCTAAACAAGTATTTGTTTGTTTGATTGCTTCGATTTAAAACTGTTGTTTGTTTAGTTACTTTTAAGTGCTTTGGAGCGTGACAATCTAAAGTACTATTACTATTGCTATTACCTAAATTGCTTAAACCAAAACTAGTAGTCTCTTGGGACGATCCTTATTTACCACCAACCATACTACAATCGAACGAGTATACTTGCTCGTATGTGTTTCCTAAATAACCGGTAAAAAAGGTCTTTTATAAATTTAAAATTTGAGTGAAATTGGGATATAATATATACACCTCTTAGAAACGCATCAATGTATTTCATCATTTAGGGCGCCAAGTGGTTGGAGGGGGAAAGAGATGGTGTGGAAGCTCCCCTTCCATACAAGTATGCTAGTTTCTAGAAGAGGGATGATGTGGAAGTATTGGGGTTTAACATATGTGTTCTTAGGGTTTAGGAAAAAGGAAGGTTTGGGTTGCTTTTGGTTGTATTCGAACTAGGCAAAAGGGAAATGGGATAGTTTGGTTCGAATGGTGCTTTATGGGGTTGTACATCAAGCTTGGTCATGTGGCACTCTAGGGTTAGGGTTATAATTAGGGTTCTAAAGTTTGTGTGTTAATTAGGAATGATTTTCTAGGGTTTTCTAAATAATTTTTATGTATGTCAAGTTCTAGAAATACAAAAAAAAAAAAAAAATCATTTGGTGCTTTAGGGAGTTGTACTTTTAGGCTTAGAAGTATTCTACTAGGTTTTAGAAAATAAGAAAAAAATATTTTTAATATTTACTTAAGTTAAATAATTTTTATGTAATTTTTATTAGGGTTTTAAAGTAATTAAATGTGTTTTTAAGGTTTCGTGCATTAGAGGGTTATACAATAGGTTTAGAAGATTGTACAATTAATTAATAATTCTAATAAATTTATTTTAAAATTTTATGCATGAAATTATTACACAATATGCTTTTTAAAATAATTATTTTTAAGGTTTATATAGTGTTTTTATTAATAATTAGCTTTTATGCATTAACAACTTGTACTTTGGTTTAAAGGACTTGTACATATGTATTTTATAAAAATATTATTTAGGGTTTGTGATTTTATTACATAAAATCATAGTTTTGCGAAATTAGGGTTTTATCGGGAGTTATAGTGGAATTAGGGTTTCTGTGCTTTAGTGACTTGTACATTACTCAAATAAATTGTATTTTAGTATTTCTAGGGTTGTGTTATTCTCACATGTTGTTATGGTAGTTTAGGGTTTCATAAAGACTCTTATTAGTTAAGAAACGTTCAGTTTTAAACGTACGTTAACGAATTAACGTAAAGTGGTAAATGGGATATCATAAAGTTTTAGGTTAAAGATATTTATATAGATAAACATTAAATCAGTTGAGGTTGGGTTGCGTGCGAGCACGTTTATCGAGGATGTGATCTACGTCACATTTGATAATAATCATAATCAGATAAAAAAAAATTCTACGTGGAAAAAGGATAAGTATTATTGATTAGAATATAAGATAGTAGTGGAATTCTTACATCAGTTACAGTATCCCCCCATTGAAGGGAATCTCGGCCCGAGATTCAGTCTACATTGGTCGGTGAGTTTGGAAAAAGATGTGGGTACTTTGCCCGGATTTGATCTTCTCGTTCCCAGGTAAATTCTAGTCCTCTCTTGGAGTTCCATCTAACCTTAACGATGGGAACGCGACTTCGCTTGAGCTGTTTGATTTCTCTATCCATGATTTCCACAGGTTCTTCCACAAAATTAAGCTTGTCATTGAGACGAAGCTCTTTCATGGGAATCATAAGTGTTTCATCTGATAGACATTTCTTTAGATTAGAGACGTGGAAGACAGGATGTATTTTACTGAGATCTACAGGAAGTTCAAGTCGATAGGCTACTGGACCGATTCTCTCCAGAATCTTAAATGGTCCGATGTATCTGGGATTCAATTTTCCTCGTTTTCCGAATCTGACCATGCCCTTCCATGGTGACACTTTTAACATTACTCTATCTCCAATTTCAAATTCCATAGGCTTCCGTCTTACATCTGCGTAGCTCTTCTGTCTATCTCGGGCAGCTTGCAAATGTTGTCGGATTTTCACTATTTTATCGGTGGTTTCCTGAATTATTTCTGGTCCGGTTAGTTGGGATTCTCCGACTTCTGCCCAACAAACAGGTGATCAGCACTTTCGTCCATAAAGTGCCTCAAACGGTGCTGCCTTAATGCTGGCATGGTAACTATTGTTGTATGAGAATTCTACCAAAGGCAGATGCTTATCCCATCCTTTACCAAAATCTATTACGCATGCCCTGAGCATATCTTCCAACGTTTGAATAGTTCTCTCGCTTTGTCCGTCGGTTTGTGGATGATAAGTCGTGCTCATATCTAGATTAGTACCCAAAGCTTTCTGAAGCTTTTCCCAAAATCGAGACGTGAAAAGAGAATCACGATCCGAAATAATGGAAATTGGTACTCCATGTCGTGAGACTATCTCCTTTAGATATAATTGAGCTAAATCCACTACTTCATTAGTCTCTTTGATTGGCAAAAAGTGAGCTGACTTCGTAAGACGATCAACTATGACCCAAATGGTATCATATCCGCTTGACGTCCTAGGTAATTTGGTGATAAAATCCATAGTTATCCGTTCCCATTTCCATTCAAGAATCTCAGGTTGTGTCAACAAGCCGGATGGCCTTTGATGTTCAGCTTTAACTCGTGCACATGTCAAACATTTGCTGACATAGTCAGCTATGTCAGCTTTCATGTTTGGCCACCAGTAAAGCTTTTTGAGATCCTGATACATCTTTTCAGATCCTGGATGGATAGAATACTTGGACTTATGTGTTTCATGCATAATCACATTTCTTAAATCACCAAAGTGCGATAACCAGCTCCAGTTCTTTATACAACGAGTCCTATCAGGACGAAGTTCAAACGCCTTGTCCATACCTCTCAAATTCTCAGCCTGAATATTTTCTTCATTCACTGCTTCAGCTTGAGCGTTGAGAATTTGGGATGGCAAGTCCAAATTAATGGTCATGACTAAAGCTCTGACTCGAAGAGGCTTAATTCGTTCCTTCCTGCTTAAAGCATCTGCTACAACATTTGTTTTTCTAGGGTGATAACAAATTTCACAGTCGTAGTCACTCAGTAACTCTAACCATCGGCGTTGCCTCATATTTAATTCTTTCTGATCAAGAATATGCTGAAGGCTCTTATGATCTGTAAACACAACGCACTTTGTGCCATATAGATAATGCCTCCAGATTTTAAGAGCAAATACAACTGCTCCTAGTTCAAGATCATGAGTCGTATAATTCTCCTCATGAGGCTTAAGCTATCGGGAGGCATAAGCAATAACTTTATTTCTTTGCATCAACACCGCGCCTAAACCTTGTTGTGACGCATCGCAGTAAACAACGAAATCATCACTTCCTTCTGGCAAAGCTAGAATTGGAGCTTCACAAAGCTTTTGCTTTAACAGCTGGAAAGCTTTTTCTTGATCTTCTCCCCAAATGTACTTTTTGTTCTTCTGAGTTAATTCTGTTAAATATTTGGCAATCTTCGAAAATCCCTCAATGAATCTCCGATAATAGCCAGCAAGTCCTAAAAATTGACGCACCTCCGTGGGAGTTGTAGGTGTCGGCCAATTTTTGACTGCTTCTATTTTGGAAGGATCCACTTGAATACCATGGCGATCAATCACGTGTCCAAGAAACTGCACAGTGTGAATCCAGAAATCACACTTGGAAAATTTTGCGTACAGCTGCTCTTTCTTGAGCAATTCCAAAATAATCTTTAAATGCTCCACATGTGCTTCTTCGCTCCGAGAATAGATAAGAATATCATCAATGAACACGATCACGAATTTATCCAAATAAGGTTCGGAAAGCTGTTTTAGGAATATCTTCTTCTCTAACACGCAGTTGATGATAACCGGATCTTAAATCGATTTTTGAGTAAACGCTCGATCCTTGCAGTTGGTCGAACAAATCATCGATCCTTGGCAATGGATATCGATTCTTCACCGTAAGTTTATTCAACTCCCGGTAATCGATACACATCCTAAGAGATCCGTCCTTCTTTTTGACGAAAAGGACAGGTGCTCCCCAAGGTGATGAGCTTGGTCGAATAAATCCTTTATCCAATAACTCTTGCAGTTGATTGGATAGTTCTTGCATCTCCGACGGCGCTAAACGGTAAGGTGCTCGTGCAACTGGCGCTGCTCCTGGCACCAAGTCAATCTGGAACTCTACCTGACGAACAGGTGGTAGTCAAGGTAACTCTTCAGGAAAGATCTCCGGAAAATCTTGTACTACGGTCATATCTTCCAGTCGTTTTTCATCCGTCTTTTTCTCAGTTACATGAGCTAACATCCTCTGTTGATGTACTTCATGGTTTTGACGCAGGATATTATGCTTAATCTGGTCTTACTTTGATTACCCCGAATAATCAAAGTCTACCCTCAAAAGGGATGTGAACCATTTTCTCGTTGCATAAAATCTTTGCATGGTATTTGGATAGCCAATCCATACCAACGATTACGTCGAAGCTTCCGAGTTCAATAGGCATGAGGTCGATGACGAAAGATTGGTTTAATAGGGTTAAGGTACAACCTCGGATTATAGAGTTAGTGCATACTACTTTTCCATTAGCTAATTCGATTTCGTACGTGTTGTTTAAAGGAGTGGGAGTGAGTTTAAGTAAAGAAGCGAAAGTAAGAGATATAAAGCTTTTATCGGCTCTGGTATCAAATAATACTCTAGCTAGATGTTGGTTAAGAGAAAACGTACCCGTTACCAAGTCCGGGTTCTGCTGCGCATTACCATCTCCTAACAATTATACTCGTCCGCGGGCGCCATTGTTCGGATTAGCGTTCAGCTTTGGACACTGGTTCTTATAATGCCCCTTCTCACCGCATCCGTGGCATGTCACGATTACCGGCTGCAAATTTGCTCCAGTTTCTTTACAGTCCTTGGTCTGGTGTCCAATCTTCTGACACTTCACGCACTTAACAGTGCAAAGACCATGGTGGTGCAACAAGCATCGATTGCAAAACGGCTTTGTTCCGACATAACCACTCTTCTCAGCAGAAGTGGCAGCATAGGCTCTGGCAGTTTCCTGTCGACGGTTCTGTTGGTGATGGTAATTGTTACGGTTTTGGTGGTAATTGTTTTGATTGTGACGGTTGTTGTAATGATGGGTGTTTCTTCTATCATCAAACTTTCGTTTGTGATCACTGTTTCCCTGAGTAGAACTGCGCTTGATTTCCCGATCTGCCAACCTCTGGGCTATGGACATTGCTTCTTCTAACGACTGAGGTCTTGAAGCGGAAACATTTCCCTCGATGCTTCGAGGTAATCCTTCAGTATATTTCTCCAACACCTTCTCCAGATCAGGTACAATAGTTGGACATAGGAGAGTAAGCTCCTGAAACCTCCTATTGTATGTCTTGAGATCCATTCCTTTCACCACTAGCTGGTGAAATTCATCTTCCAACTTTTTGATTTCAGTACGGGGACAATACTTTTTCAGCATTTTCTTTTTAAGATCATCCCAAGTGAGTTGATGAGCTGCTTCCACACCCATGGTTTGGGAAGTAGCAGACCACCAAGACAAGGCATCATCTAATAGAGTCCCTGTAGCAAAAGCAACTTTGCAGTCACCGGTACACCCACTCTTTACAAAGACTACTTCCGTACGCTCAAACCAACGAGCCAATTCAGTAGCTCCTTTTGTTCCTTTAAAGAAAGTTGGTTGGCAGTTTATGAAGTCTTTATAAGTACACTTGCGAGCTATTGTTGTCTCGCTTTCTCCATTGGGTCTACTAGTGCTTCCAGATCGAGCCATTACTGTTGCTTGATTCTCAAGTGCTGCAGCAACAATGTCTGCAACAAGCTTTCGGATAGCAGCTTGGGACATGACTGGTTCTGGGGAATTGCGAGGAATATTTCTACAAGAAGATACATGTTTAGTATTTGCATAGTGACCATTAACAATGGTAAAATCCATGATAATCACAAGGTCACAATATGTCCAAATACCGGTCCATATCATGCACAACAACGTATCATATCCACATATAGTCATAAATAACTTGTTAATTTGTTATACATATAACAAAATTAATACAAGCGTCGTATTTATGCCACATATCTCGTGACTATTACAAAAGTTGCCAGATATAAACTACATGCTAGGGCCTTATTTATACTATAGATCTCATAGCGGAGAAATAGTACAAAAGATATTATATATAAAGATCTGATCTACTGGTTACCAGAAGTTCCCTTAAGTCAACTTTCGAGCTCGACTATCATGCTAACGAGAACCTGCATATTTTCCTGATACTGGGCCTGCATCTCTGTTACTGTCGTCTCCAGTGCTGTAATCTTGTTTTGAGCTGTTGTCAATTATTCATTTCTCTTTATCATTTCTTCTATTAATTTCAACTCATTGTCGTAAACAAAAGGTATTTCTCGTCTGACCTGCTCGTAACGTTTCTCGGACTCCTCACGATTTTTGTCTATCTTTTGCTGCATAGCTTCTTGACCCGTCATCAGATCCTCTACTATGTATTCGATACCCTCAATACGTTCTAATGGTAACTCGTCCAAATGACCCAAAGCAGTCTCAATCTGCTCTTCTTACCGCTCGAGTCGTGTTAGGAGAGTGGAGACGGTCGGCTGTCGTTCTTGGGCTGCTCGGGAGCTTTCTCCCACCTCAAATACTCGTGGTAGAGTAGAGATATCGTGAGTAGGTGATCGGGGTAGAGCACTATATCGAGCTATAATGGCCCTGACCTCGTCACTAAGCTCAAATGGGACGGATGGAGGAGTGAAGCTGGTAGATGATGTGGCAGTGGAGATGAGGATGTAGGTGGTACATAAGTGGGTAGCACATAAGGATGTGGTAGTAGTGATGAGGATGAAGTCACAGGAATAGTTCTTATTCTTGCCGTTCTTCGGAGTCTTTCAGCAGAAACTTGGGGTACCTCCGTAACTGAAGGGGAATCTGGCTCGGACAGCACTCCATCTGCAAATGTACGAAACTCCTCCCTGGCCTGCATATAGGGATAATTAGGAAATGGTACGACATCAGGCATCAAAGTATCCTCAGATGGCTCTTCAGAAGGATCTGACTCTGTGTCATGCCCAAATGCTGTAGAGATCTCAGGTACCACGGATAAGTCTTCTGATGGATCCGACTCCGTCATACGTCTAGGTCCTGTCGTGACGTCCGGTACAGTCGCGATATTTTCAATATTCGTGTCCGACATAAGGGTGATAGAATGAGGAGGGGAAGTCATAGCTCTGTAACCACCCAGTAATTATGAATATTCCACTATATAACTAAATAATTAACAATAAACCATATATAAATAACGTTTCAGTAGAGTCGTGGCATGGAGGACTCTGGTTTAGTTGGTGAAAAATTGGTTATAGTTCAATGTTTGAAAATATTTGGTTCTCTATAACCATGAGCTCTGATACCAATCTGTAACACCCCTGTTTTCGATATACGCAGCGGAATATAAGTTTGGGGTGTTACTTCAAGGTTCACAGTCATGAAAATAGAAAACGACTCGAAAAGAGACGTTTTAAATAAAATTGTTATCATTCATTATTTAAATCAGAGTACATAATATAGGTTCCAGAGGGAAGTTCGGAAATACGTTATAAAAGTTACATTATTCAGTTGAATGATAACAAAATGGACACTCTTTAAGAAAGTCCACCGCCACTCCGTGCCAAGTTCAGTCTTTTAAATACCTGAGATAAACATGCTAAACGTCAACACAAAGGTTGGGTGAATCCATAGCGTTTAAAGTTATAATCAGTTGAACACAAGCTAAATAAGAAGAAATCAGTTATATCACAGTTCGGAATATTGCACTAAACCTCATGACACGCAAAGCGTTGACAGATTCCAGTCTCACTAACATATTAAAAATGATAGTGGTTTGCCCCCAAGTGAGAGCTTGCCAAAAACTCCTCTTAGATTTCAAATATAATACATCTGCCTAGCCGGCTACCACAAAGATATCTATCCGACTAGTACAAATGGGTCGTCAGGCTAATAGATCTATTCATTATATTCGCGCTCCCCCAGCAGGGGACTAATGGTGCATGATACGAGGGACTTTTAAATAAATAATGATACAAATAGGCAAACGTTAACTTAGTGCAATAACAATCAGGAAAATACTTGTGTTCGATTTAGTAGCATGTATCTCCCCACAGTTTGGAAAATATAATGAAAAAGTGGGACTACGAACTCACCTTGACAGTCTGGATGGAAAACAACGTTATACAGAGTTGATAAATGTTTCCGGCACGCAACCTGGTTTGTTATGTCAAATTTCAGTAATCTTTAATATGACAAAAATTCAGAATTTTTAGTGTCCATTTGATAGTCGAATTTTTGGTTCAAAGTGTGAGGTCTGCTGTTGGTTGTCTACAGGAACAAAAAGGAGAAAACAAAATGGTTTTTGATTCTTGAACTTATGGATGAGTGACCTTAGTATATTTTTAGTATGTATAACATATCTAGGTTAATTTTTAAATTTTTTTACTTGTTCTTGGTTTATAAAAATTATAAGAGAGTGTTTGTTTGTTACGATAGAAATGAGAAAGAAAAAGAAAATTAGGTTTTTGGATTTTTAGGGTTTCTAGTAATCTTTTAATGTATAACATAAGTACATTAAGTATGTTTAAACTTGTTTTTATTAGGTTCTAACTCTTCTTAAGTTGTAAAAAAAATAAAATAAGGGTGTGTTTGTTTTGTTCGAACCAAAAAGAAAAGAAAAGAAAGAAATGAGATTTTTAGTTTTTGTGTTATATCATTATTAGAAGTTACTTAATTAGTATTTTAAAAGTATTTAGAGCATATGTAAAGTAATGAAAAGGGTTAAGAACTTACCTAGCTTATATTAGTCGATTAGGGCAAGTTGTGGCGTATAGAACTTGGAAATGGATCACAAGGATTTCTCCCTTCTATCTTGGCTTCCTAGATTGTTTTTAGACTTATACAATGGTTGTGGGATCAGTAGGGTTTGTGATTGTGGGCTGAGGTGATGGTGTCGAGTGGATTTGAGGAGAAAAGGAAGGGTAGTTATCGAGTATTTATAGGAAGGAGGGATTCGGGTTTCCAATAGTTTCTAGGGTTTCTTTGGGGAATGTGTGGAAGACAAAGGTGATGTGTTTCATCATTTAGGGCGCCATGTGGTTGGAGGGGGAAAGAGATGGTGTGGAAGCTCCCCTTCCATACAAGTATGCTAGTTTCTAGAAGAGGGATGATGTGGAAGTATTGGGGTTTAACATATGTGTTCTTAGGGTTTAGGAAAAAGGAAGGTTTGGGTTGCTTTTGGTTGTATTCGAACTAGGCAAAAGGGAAATGGGATAGTTTGGTTCGAATGGTGCTTTATGGGGTTGTACATCAAGCTTGGTCATGTGGCACTCTAGGGTTAGGGTTCTAAGGTTTGTGTGTTAATTAGGAATGATTTTCTAGGGTTTTCTAAATAATTTTTATGTATGTCGAGTTCTAGAAATACAAAAGAAATCATTTGGTGCTTTAGGGAGTTGTACTTTTAGGCTTAGAAGTATTGTACTAGGTTTTAGAAAATAAGAAAAGTATATTTTTAATATTTACTTAAGTTATATAATTTTTATGTAATTTTTATTAGGGTTTTAAAGTAATTAAATGTGTTTTTAAGGTTTCGTGCATTAGAGGGTTGTACAATAGGTTTAGAGGATTGTACAATTAATTAATAATTCTAATAAATTTATTTTAAAATTTTATGCATGAAATTATTACACAATATGCTTTTTAAAATAATTATTTTTAAGGTTTATATAGTGTTTTTATTAATAATTAGCTTTTATGCATTAACAACTTGTACTTTGGTTTAAAGGACTATTATTTAGAGTTTGTGATTTTATTACATAAAATCATAGTTTTGCGAAATTAGGGTTTTATCGGGAGTTATAGTGGAATTAGGGTTTCTGTGCTTTAGTGACTTGTACATTACTCAAATAAATTGTATTTTAGTATTTCTAGGGTTGTGTTATTCTCACATGTTGTTATGGTAGTTTAGGGTTTCATAAAGACTCTTATTAGTTAAGAAACGTTCAGTTTTAAACGTACGTTAACGAATTAACGTAAAGTGGTAAATGGGATATCATAAAGTTTTAGGTCAAAGATATTTATATAGATAAACATTAAATCAGTTAAGGTTGGGTTGCGTGCGAGCACGTTTATCGATGATGTGATCTACGTCACATTTGATAATAATCATAATCAGATTAAAAAAAAAAATTCTACGTGAAAAAAGGATAAGTATTCTTGATTAGAATATAAGATAGTAGTGGAATTCTTACAGCGGTTACACTCAGTAAATCCGTTCTCATCAACTGGTTCCTCTGCTGGTGGAAATGAAGAAATGTGAGACATGGGTTCGTGCGTTGCTTGTTGTGATGACGAACCACCCATAGTGTTTTCCTTATGCATCCAACAGATTTTGTGACTTATTTTATCTTGTATTTTTGACACACGTCTCCCCAATATTTTCTTAATCTCGTAATCTTTCCAACCTTCATCGTGCAAAAAATTTTCAATGACAGCACGTCTTTCCTGCGAAATGTCTTTGCAATTTGCGTATTGTTTCCTCAAATCCTCTTTCGCGGTTCTTGCGTTGCTAAACATCTCGGATACCTCGTAAACTTTTTCCTTGCGAATGTTATCGCCGTCAATCAGTTTTTGAACGCCATCATTGATTTCTTCGACAGTGTGTGGGGGATTACAAGCCATGGTTTTTGGAAAGAAAAAGTGTATTGAAATTGTGATTTGGGTTAAATGTATGTAATTTGTTTAGTTAAAAATGGAGTACTTACAGGTGAAAAGTAGTGTTTTAAATTTTATTACCGTTACATTTTGTTTGTTTGCGATTAAATAAAATAAAATAAAATAAAATAAAAAAGTGTTTGGTCGCCTTACTACGAGTGTCTGAGCTAGGTTTGGTCTTGGTTTTGTATGAGAAGAGAGAAAGTTGATGTGACGATGTTGAGGGTGGTTTTGGTTTGATCTTATTACTATTGGTCCAAAGTATTTTGAAAGTGTTACTTGAAAATGCAAAATAACAAGTATCATAGAACGAATAAAAACCTTAATGATAAACAAAATTGACTGACAAAGTATTTTGAAAGTGTTACTTGAAAATGCAAAATAACAAGTATCATAGAACGAATAAAAACCTTAATGATAAACAAAATTGACTGAGACGTCTTTAAGTAATTTTGTTTATTAGAAGTTCAACCTTTTTTTTTCTTAAAGTTAGTAGCTTTTTTTTTTGGGGGGGTTAAGGAAAAAAAAAAAAAAAAAAAAAAAAAAGTTAGTAACTTATTACTTTGTATCTTGGGCCTTTTCAAAATATCCCTTTAGTTGCTATAAGCTTATGTCATCCAATCATATGTTAACAAATCTGGAATATCACTTTGTGGTTAAACAAAATGCTACAGGATAGAAATGCATTGATAGTTATGTTCGTGGTCCTTAGAGTAAATTGCAAAAATCGTCCTTGTGGTTTAGCCAAATTGCACGTTTCGTCCTTGTGGTTCAATAAGTGCAAAGATCGTCCTTATTTTGCACTGTTACGTGCACTTTTGGTCCTTCAACAGTGAAATTTGGCAAACCACGAGGACGATTTTTGCAATGATGGAGGACCAAAAGTGCAGGTAACAGTGCAAAATAAGGACGATATTTGCATTTAATGAACCACAAAGACGAAATGTGCAGTTTGGCCAAACCACAAGGACGATTTTTGCAATTTACTCTGGTCCTTATTTAGAGCATTTTGAAAAAATTTATTTGCTAAGTTTACAAGAGCATAACAAGTCAAAAAGATATGTTAATGTCGTTTTATATATCTAATGGTTCGGCCTAGGTCAAATTAGGTAAACCCGTTGAATTGAGTACGTAGATGTAAACAATCAGGGGCGGATCTAAGGGGTTCTCGGGTTCACGGAAACCCGATTGATATTTATCATCTAGTGTAATTTTTTCTTAAAAATGGACATGGTATGAAATTTTTGGTCATATAAATACATGTTTTTTAGTTAGTGCACTCATATATAAAAAGAAATACATTTGTTCTTAATTTGTTTGCTAGTTTTAATGAAATCGTACATCGTAATTCATTTTTATTTTTTTTATGCTAGTAAAAAATAAATTATTTTACATCTTCGACTTAGAGTACTGGTCCCCCTGTAAACCCAAACGTGCTGAAATGCTGAACATGGATCAAAGTCTATTACTTGAACCATATTTTTTTAAACTATGATATATTGTCTGTACATGCTAAACGAGTCTCGTGATGAATCTGGCTGTGATACATGAATTATTCTATCCAAAAGAAAGATTAAAGACAAAAACCCAATGTTAAATTATGATCAAATAGTCGGCAAACTATAAAAAGGATGCTTGAAGTGAGCCCCCAAAGATTTGTGTGCTAGAATCATACATGAAGACAACAAAAATCTGTCCTACGTTTTGGTTTCATTTCAAGTGACAAACGTATTATGGGACACATAAATTCAAATAAAAAATATATATTTCTTGTCTTCATATTTTGATTACATGCATGTTGCTATATATATTCTTGGCGTAATTTGTATGTTAAAATGAAAGCTTGCATACACCGACAACAAAGTCTCATAAAAATAAGTTTTACATAAGCTTTTGAAGTATGATGCATGATACAGTTATGCTATCTAAAGCTGAAAGACACTACGAAACGACTACTTAAAACCCGAGTCATAAAAACCAAGACTTCGTCTTTGTAGAAACCAAAGACATAATGCAAAGTCTTATTGAAATTGACAAACAAATAAGTGTATAAAATGAATTTATAATATAATACAGACAAAGGGTGCACTCTGTTCTCAAGTATTTTTTAGGAGTGAAAGGTAAAGTAAAGAAAACGATGTGAGAGGAAGTAAATATAGTGAAAATAATTGTGTTCTTAAGTTTGATGTGAAAGGAAGTAAATGTAGTCACTTTTTATATTTTTGAGTTTACATTTACTATAATACCCTTCTACACACACAATAAGTACAAATTGGTGAGGGGCACTTTTGTCACAAACATTATTTAATAATGGGACCCAGTCACTTTACTTCACTTGCATCCCAATTATGGGCTGAAAGTTTAACATGAAAAAAACAAAGAGCCATACTTCACTTTCATGTGCTTTCACTCCTTTTACTTCCTTCAAAAAACTAGAGAACATGATTTTTTTTTGGAATCCTTCATTTACTTCCATTTACTTCCTTCCCAACATCTTGAAAACAGAGTGAAACCCTAAAAGCTAAATAGGCTCGTGGGCCGCTATGGGCTAATATGCTAACAGTCTTATCAGTTAAAGTACCAAACTCGAAGTAACTTGATACAATAGTCGCCGAAATCATGAACACCACAACATTACCACACCAGATACGTGAAATATGTAAATTCCTTGTTCGATATCACATATAGAAGACCATCATATCGATATTGTTGTGTAAGAAGAGAAACTGTATAGATTAGATTAGAAAAAGTTAACATGTTACCAAAAAAGATTAGAAAAAGTTATTGTTGATTGTTAATGATGAATCAATAGTTAAACCATTGCTTGCTAATTAAGTAATAGATAAATTGATTAAAGTTACATAATGGGTATGAGATGAATGGCATAAAGTGATTGGGTTGGTAAAATAAATACCATTATCATAAAATGGATTTATTTTTTTTTTTATTTTTTTCTTTTTTTAAAATTATCTGGGGAGGAAGTTTTATCGGGTTAACCTCGAAACCGTTTCCGATATTTCCTTAGCCACCTTCAAATATACACACCTGACGAAGTTTGAACCATAATTTTAGGTAGTAAGTAGTGGACTATAATTTTGAGACGGATGAAGTATTAATTTTACTTAAAATAGAAAGTAAACAATTAATTTAAAAATGTTAAAAACTGTAATTTTGAAACGGAGGGAGTATTAATTTCATTAAAGTGCTAGTAGTAACTAGTAAGTAGTGCCAAAGACCTTGAGACATTGTTAGCATGTCATTGTTGTCGCCTTTCACGTGTCAAAAACACCATCATCAATCAAAGTTATACTAGAGATTGGATTCCCTTTTTGTAAGGTCATCTTGATTAGCATGTGAATTTTAGTATCGACACCCAATATTTGGTGGGCCTCATTTTATCAATATGTTTGAAAGACATACTGTATTTCTTTGCATAGCTTAACTTTTTGAGGAAATCCCAAAAGAAAAATATATTACATTTTAAGTTAATTTAAATGTTAGTTATATAACTTTATTTTTCTTAATTTAAGGTATCAAAGTTAATAATTTGTGTAATACAAGGTTTTTTTGACTTTTCGAATGATGTTATCAGTCATTTTTTCAGCTGAAATAGTTAACTATCGTGATGCATCGATATAATTGAGCAATTAAAAGTTATTTATTTTTGGCGAAAATTATGACCAGTAATTGATTTCGAAAAGTAGAAAAAACTTTACATTGCAACAAAAATAACTTCGATACCTTACACCGAGAGTTTTAAATTGTATCGACCTAAAGTGTGACTAAGAGTTTTAAATTGTATCGACCTAAAGTGCGACTATTTTTGTGTGATTTACCCAAAGCTTGTTTAATATTATTTGTATGGATCAAATGTTGAATAGTCATTTTATGTTTGTTAAAATCTCACCTCATCTTTCTTGTCCCACATGAGATGACCATATGGCTATAAGGAGAAGTAGATGACTACATGAGCAATTTTCCAACACACTTTTGGAACCAAGTGAATTTATACCAAAACTTCATGTTTGTCTTCTTCGAACATATATGACTTAATTAATTATTATCAAACATTTTAAGGTAAATTATGAAATCGACTTTCGTTGATTATCTCAAAGATGTTTATCTAGCAAAGTTCGAACTCTAGACTTTATGTGAAGACATTAGATTTGTTATGTCATATGTGCATATATTCTTACTTTACTTTACTGATATCAACCACCAAGATAAGATATATAATCCTAATAAATTCTGAGTATAAAGATTGAATATGACAAAAGTTGTTGAAACGAATAACAAACATGAAAACGAGTGATCAAGAGCAACAAATACCAATTGTATTGTACGTATATAACTAGACATACAAATGGTATGCAAACACCAAACCAAAGTATATATGCAGCATGCTAGCATGCACATCTTACGGAAGAGTAGTTTTCGGGTCATCCAACTCGTCTGACGTGCTCATTTTGCGAAAATCATAAATCGTACGTACATATACTATAACACAATTGTGATGCTTACTTCTAACACATGCAAACCATATGCTTGTTTTGCATAATGATGTTAGACAACATATATCATACATTATGCAGTAAAATTTTTGTCTTTTAAGCAATAAAAGAACCATGAGGTATGTAAAGTTTAAAAAGAGAACATGTTCTCTGAAACATTGCACACATGGGTTGGTTGGCTTCTTCCAAACCAAACCATCAAGAATACTTTATCATGTGATGGATATTAAGGACTTGCAGATTCTGTACTTTGTACCATAACACCATTTATTGGCACTTGAAGGATGCTACTAGGTGAATTTTTATTGTGCTACCAACCCATCAAGTTACTAGCTCAATTTTTGACTAAGTTTTAGTAACTTTTGTTGAGATCACCAAGTGTAAAAATTGCCTTTTAAATTTGGCAAAGCTTCTAATTAGGTTAGGTATAAATTTAGGTTTTGACTTCATTTACGTAGCACGAAAATACTAATTGTTGCATAATAAAAGAATAATTATAGCTACTACAGTAATTTTTAAATCATTTAACAAACACACATCCACCTCTTTCGAATAACAATAATATCACAAAAATCGTAAATCGTTAAGACAAAAAATGCAACGTTACGACGAACATTTAAGTATATTTTAACAGAGAAATAACTTAATATATTTCAAACAAAATTTTTCTTTCTTGTTTCCTTTTTATTGTTTGAACGTGCATTTTATATATCACATATGATTTAATATTAACTTCAAAGTTTAAACATTTAACAACTATAGTAATGAACATTAACCCTTTTTACAAAATTATAAATTATTATTATTTTTTTTTTTTTTTTTTTTTTTTTTTTTTTTCCTTTTCTAGATAGACATTTGTAACTTTTTCTACAATAATTTTGACCACACAACGATGTTGTAAAAAATTAATAGTAAACGATATTGTCAGACTAAGAAGGGATCTACAATGGTCGAGAGGGGACATAACACTAGATAGGCCGCCCCATGACCGTTTCTAGCATACAAGGCCAAAGTTACCCCTAGGGCCAGAGCTTCTTAGCAGCTCCGTATAACCTTAATGCCCACACTTGTGTCACAGGCTCGCGTCACCAAGCCCGGCAAACATACCTGTAAATGGGTCTTAATATTATAACTTAGCTATTGTTCTCGGCGATGTTGGTAAAAAAAAATACAGTTACCATTTGCATTGATCTGCTTTTCTTCCACAATAATTCACAAATAAAGTCGTGGAGAGGTCTTTGGGGTGATTGGCCCAAACCAAGAATAAAGAGTGTTATATGGGCTTATTAATGGCCCAAGTTGTTTTGCTATGAGTTGGTGAATTGATGTTGGGCTCACTTTTAAGAGTTACAAGGCTTCCATTTAAGTTTTATTTGGACAAATGTTGAAAATTTTATGATTGTTGTCCTTGTTTCAAATGATTGTAACAGTGTGCAACTATTTAAATAATACGTAGGGCCTTTTTCTTTTCTTATAAATGGGGAGAGAAGGTGGGTCCAAGGTATATAATAATATTTATTTTGTGTTTGGGCCCACATATTTCCCTTATTTCATCTTACTCCACAAGGCAAAAAAATTAACATCCTCCCCATCCAGACCCATTAACAGACGTGGACCCACGTTGGGACCCACCTTCTCTCCCCATATAGAAAAAAATAAACAGCCCCCTAGTCTTACTATCTTATAATGGAGGAAGACCTTCTTTAAATAGAAATACTTAAAAATTCAGCTTGCTTATTATAGAAATTCAATTTTAATTTTAAG
Source organism: Artemisia tridentata subsp. tridentata (assembly GCA_021014915.2). NCBI lineage: Eukaryota > Viridiplantae > Streptophyta > Magnoliopsida > Asterales > Asteraceae > Artemisia > Artemisia tridentata. The sequence continues at coordinate 29,797,616 of CP139508.1, read as the reverse complement.
ACTTACAAGACAAGAAGCATAATGTACATTACATTAATGCTATTAATGTAGTCAATTAATTAACTGGTTAATAAATATAATTAATGTTGTTATTAAAACACCTAATAGATAAGAAATACAAATTATCAAGCATATTGTTCAACCAACTTAAACACAAATTCATGCATTAAATGTCACTAATACAAATAATAAAGCACATTATACAAATATTCAAGCCCGAACGGGCAACGGGCCAGAGCCCGAACGGGCACGGGCCAAACGGGCTCATGTTATACGAATCGATTTAAAAAAATCCAAAACAACCATACTGGAAAGTGGAAACTAACGGGCTAAATGGGCACGGGCCAAACGGGCTCATGTTATACAAATTGCCACCTCTAATATTTATTATCACAATTGTGTAATGAAAAACATTGTCATTAGTTAATGAGTTGAAATGCGTCATATGAAATTTTTGATATCCGTAAACTTATTGTCAAAAAGAATATAATAAACTAAAATACGTGATTCACGGTAAAATTTTATTTCACCGGCGGGGGGGGGGGGGGGGGGGGGGGGGGGGGCAGGAGACGGCCATCTCAAGGCACATCACGACCTACAGGCAACACCGACGAGACCTGGGAAGGCAACCCGATTGGGAGTCAGAGGATCCATAGTACCTGCAGCCTCCCGGACTTCATATTCATCATTTTTGAAAGCGGGGGAAGGGATCTTTTTTCTGCAACGGAAAAAAAACGGAGCAGATTTGACTCGGCACAACCTAACGATACATCCAATACCAATGATCTGTGCTTAGAATGCGTTGCTAGATCTCTACTCTAGAAAGCTATACAGGCAATAACGAGCGCGGGTTGACCCGGGGCTTACCTTTAATTACTTCTTTCACGACGAGAGAACCGCGTCCGCATCAGTCAAAGTGGTGGAAGGCCCCCTGAGTCAAAGGGAGAGCTTCTGCGCCTCTCTCCAAGAGATACGATTCGGTATCTGAATCTTATTTCAGGGTACCTGCCGTCGCAACCCGCGGGTACCCTGCTAGTATATTATAACTAGTTTATAAAGTTCTTAGTTTGAAACTAAGAATGTAATCTATTTTTTAATAAGACGATGTATGATGTGGCAAAACAAGAAACTTCAAGCATACATATGAATTTAGTTTTGGGTCAAAAATTGGTATTGAAATGTGGTCAGAAATGAGCTGAGTTTGGGTTTGATGGTTCATAAATCACATTTGTGTTTATAGGAAAAAGGACTCATCTCATGCGTGGTTTAAAGGTAATCTTTAGTTCACTCTACATAATTAGATAAGATCACATACATAAGTACTCATTAAACCACATAAGTCCAACATGTGTCATCTGTCTTTTAAAAGTCGAAAATTCAAAAAAGTTTATATAAAACTAATGGAATTCTGTTCTAAGAAAAAAAGAACCCATTGAGAAAACAAAAAGCTTAAAGTTTATAGATATTTTCAAACACAACAATGATTTTGAAAGAAGACACATTGATATGCTAAAGAAGAACATTGATATGCTTGAGAACATACTACGAACTAAACATGCCAGTGTGGGACACCATTGGGTATATAACCTACTAATATTTCCTTTCTTCAACCTATGTGGGATTCAAAAAAAAAAAATGTTTTTTTTTTTTTTTTCCTTTTCCAAAAAGAACAATAAGGTACTTCAATTAACTATTTACTGGTGCACTCTTATTAATATGATATACACCGTTTTTATGATCATTGTTATGAAGTGACTCGTATAATTACCCCAAATAGGAAAATAGGTTAATAGAAATTATACGACTAGACAAACACATATTCAACTCATCACTATTTTCTTTCTATCTTGTTTGTTGTAAATGGTAATGGTTTTCATGACGCAAGGTCGCAATCACCTGTTTGTTTGGCCATTGAGTATATTGAAAATTCGTTTGCAGTTATTTAACAAAACTAACTTTAAAACATTGGTATCTCTTTGTTACTGTATAATATGTGTAGATGATGATTCGATTCTAATAGACTTTGGATGTTTGTCGCGTGTTAATGTTTTGTCAAAAGATTAATTAAACGAGGTGGGCGCCGATCAGCCGCGTTGCGGCGGGGCGTTGTTTCCTGCGTCGTAGCGGGGCTTTTTGGTCTTTAATTGAGCAAGGAGAGAATTTCAAAGAACCGTTGCAACCTACTGACACTAAAGATAAGCATATATTGCAGTAATATGTTAACATTAATGCACCGTCAGATAATTTCTAAAAAACCGAAACCTGGAAATTAGTGGCAGCTTGCTCTAACCGTATATATATGCAGCAAATCATCAGATAATTGAAGCAAGCAGCTACTGTGCAGCTATCTGCGACGAAAAAAAGAAAGAAACAAATTAGAAAGTTTATAGCTGAATTTTGAAATATTATTCTGTAATAGACTAATAGTGTGATAGCTAAACTTTTATATTATCTGGTGCGTCGATGTTGTCCAAATAACAGAAATGGCATTAGAAATTTACATGCAATATATTCAGTGTACATTATTGTTTATATTAGTGTTAGTAGAAGTTCTGTTACATTTTGAAAACCATAACAATCATATATTAAACCCATAATCAAAGTACACAAGAATGCGGAAGCGTGTAAACAAGTATAACACATAATAATTAACTAAAACATAAATAGGAACGTACCTTTAGGTTCTAGCAAGAACAATAACCAATCTTTAAATCTTCAATAAAGATGAACCCTAATAAGGGTTTATGTGAATTAGGGATCTATAGATTAACCCCTTACCGTTTTGTTAATCGATCCAAGATGAACAACAAAGTAAGTTGTTACCGAACTCATGTACACACGTACTATAACCGATCAAGCAATGATGCTAGTGATTAGACACGTCATTAAACCAATATCTAATTGTTTAATAAAAAAGGTCGATCTACTATTCAATTAAATAATAGAAATCGATCTACCCTTTAATTAAATAGCAGTCAATCTACTCTTACAATAACAGTGACTGATGGATCGATTTTTTTAATTGAGAAGAAAGAAAAAGGAGTCAACAAACATAATGGTTATAGTACGTACTAGTGCACAAAAAGTCCAAAGTAAAGCCATATGTTTGTATTATTTATAGTGAATATATCTTGGGGACCAAGATATGCGAATAGGGTTTACAAACCCTTTAGGCCGGTTGGATGAGGCTTGTCCTCCAAGGATTCTAGATCCTTCCAATCTCCTTTTTCACTTATAGTCCTTTAACTATTTTTTAACGGTCGTTAGTCAACACCGTTAATTTACATAACGTCCGTCATGTATTATTTCGTGTCCAAATAATTAATATATATATAAATAATTATACATATTAATTATTTACTTGATCATCATACGTAAAGTGTGCAATCCCTCGGTCCCGAGTTCGAAACTAGACATACACATTTAATATTTTTCCATTAACTCTAACAGCTCCCACTTAGAAATCTATTAAAAGTGTAATGACATTGGTTAGCGTCTAGCAACACGCCAATGCCCCTAGAACAACTCGAGTGTGTGGTCTCCTGGACAAACCACTTGATGATTTTATAATCATCATACTTATCCTTTTGTTTCTAATATTACATTAATAAATATATGGATCTCAGTCATTCTTTAATTAACAATTCTGTTTCTCGTTGTTTATGATTGAGCAAGATTACTGATCCGTCTGAAAACGTATATATAAATATAAACAGTCTCAGAACGAATACTCGTGTGTAGTGTGAAACCAGGCAAGTGATCACCCGGATCGTTTCCCAACGAGGTGTGAATGGAAAACTGTGAAAAGCTAGGATTAGAGTGACTGATGTGATAAGATATTTGATTTTTCTTTTTTAACAATTCTAAATAAGAAATTAAAACAGATATACACAGGAAAATTAAACGCGAATTAAACTAAACTACAAACGCGCAACAGGAAATATAAAATGGGACAAAAACTGAAATATATGAAATTTAAAACCTAAAAATGTAAAATTACTTAAAACTTATTTAAAAACTTAAATTATATTTTTCTACACTTTTTATTTAATTATTATTAATTATTTATTATTTAATTACTTATTAAACTATTTAAATTTATAAAAAATACTAAATGAACAAAGAAAATTCTAAAAATTTTTCTAAAAATATTATTAAGTAAATAGAAGCTATGAAAATTATAAAATTGAAATTTACTTAATTAAAATTTAAAAAGATAAATTCTATTAAATAGAAGCTATCACTATATTTCTATTTTTGGTTTTTCTTAAGGTCTAAAAATGATATTATATTTTTCCTAGATTAAAAATGATAAAAGAAAATTATGAAAATTGGATTTATATTTTTCTGATTAATTTTCTATTTATTATGATTTTATTACTAATAGAAACTAATAAAAAAGATTAAAAATATTAAAACTATTCAGAAAATTATGAAACTTTACAGATAATTCTAAAATATAAATTAAAAGATAGGAAAAATAAAATGAAAAGTTTAATAAGCCTGGAGAGCTGATTTGGGCAGATAAGCAATAAGCAAATAAGCTAGAAATAAGCTAATGAGCACAAAACTTAACCAAATGCTCAGGAAAGGTTTAATACACTACTATAAGCTTAAAACAACTGAAAAACACAAATAAGAACAAGCAAATAAGCTAGATAAGCAAGTGGACAGCTGTGGAACTTATGCAGAAAACTCAGCTGAATGCCCCAACTTGCAGACTGATTTAGAGTTTATAAATAAGCAGGAAAGTGAAACTTAAGTGGGGCAAAACCTAGGCTATATTGCTGGGTATACTAAAACACAAAAAGCCCTATCAAAATCTTCCCAATTGAGGCCCAATTGGACACAAGATCAGCACCCTCAGCTGCTCAGTATATACTGAGTAGTCTGCTGAGTGCACAGACTTGCACAGAAATGTGCACAAGTGTGCACAAGTGTTTTGGACTATTAGGACTACACTATATGGACCTATAGGGACTCAGAGAAGCTAAGAATAATGGCCAAATAAGCATGAGCTTATACTGAGCTTATCAGCTCAGTTGAGCTTCAAAGGGCTTTCCTATTGATTCAAAATCTTAAAAACACTAAAATTAGCTAAACACTTGATACTAACAACTTAATTACTCACCAATAGACTTAATCTAAACTAAGCAAGAAGCAAATGAACAGTAAAGGGCTTGTTTGGCCCTAGAAACTGCTTGTGCCAAACACTCCTTTCCAGGGAATGATTTGGTTTTTGATCTAGCTCAGGCCATTTCAAGCTAGGTTTGATGATTAACTAAGTTGGTTTGACTTATTTAAGAACTAATAAGCAATAAAAACTGGAAAAAACAGCTTATTAATAAGTTGTTGCTATTTTTGGCTTTTTTAAGTGTTTATAAGTAAATTAAAACAAGTACTAATTAAAACTGATATTATTGAAGAAATTGACTCAGAAACTGTTAATAAGCATAAAATAATAACAATAAGCTGTAAATAAGCAGTGCTACAGTATAATGCAAAAACAAGGAAAAATATAGAAAATTTAGCTTACAACTGATATTGATAATGGGACAAAGAACAAGGACCAAGAATTAGAAACCACTCCTAGCTTGTTGTCAACAAGCTAGAAACCAGAAAGCCATCCAGATTAGCTTATAATACCCCAGAACTGCTTAATGAACCACATGTTGACTTTTTTTTGACTTTTTCCTATTTTCTTGAAATAGAACAGATAGAAGCTATATAAACTTACCACAAGCTATAATAAGCTTGTATAAGCTCATAGAAAGGGTGTGTGGAGTTTTTGATTGATTTTAGCTACTATGGGACTTAATACGAATCAACAAATAAATTGGAAACTTGAAATTTTATTACTACTTAATATGATTACAATACAGAAGTAAAACATTACTTGAAACTAACCTAAATTACAACTAAAAACATTAAAAGAAACTGAAATAACATTAAACTAATTTTCTACACTATTTTGGTCTTAAACTACTGACAAAATATTTCTTCTGTCTTCTTCTTCTTTTATACATCCCAAAAGCTTCTCTGAGTCATCCTGAGCAAATCCCACCTACCCGCGTGTCTTGAATTGATCTCAGTCATCCAATTGTGATTTTGGCGGGAAAATGGGGAAGTGGGATTTTGGATTGTTCTGAGCATGTGGGGGTGTTAACGTGTGAAGTTAACTCATTGAATGAGGGGGAGTGGTGGATTGTCAGGGTTTTGGATTGATGGTGGTATTGTGGTGAAATCAGTGGGTTAAGGGGTGGTATTGGCGGCAATTGGGAAGAAGAAGACGGGTCAAACTTTTGTTTGACCCTGGGATATTTAGCAAAAAGTGTGGGCCGGGTTGTTGGTTAATGGGATTGGGCTTTGGGTTTAATATTGGATGGGTTGGGTAGTGGATAGGAGCTGGGTTTAGTTTTTATAATTGTTGGGATTAAGTTTAGGATAGATTTGGATTTTAGGTAAACCTTGGGGACCAATTGTGTAAATACTGAAAATTCAGGGACCATTCATGCCAAAATCCAAAACTATTTCCAAGGGTACAATTTGTCATTCTTTGATTCCTGGGTACTGCTGTTGACTTTACTTCAAAATAATTTATCCAGGGACCATTTCTGATAATCTTTGAAAGTTCAGGGACTAAACTTGTAATTTTATGAAACTTTGCACCAAAGGACTTATTATGTAATTTTATGATTCTTAAAGGACCATTGATGACTTTTCCAGTTTTTAAGAATAACCAGGGACCAGTTCTGCCAATTTTTTGAAACTTCAGGGACTGAAAATGACAATTATGCAAACTTTGTTCATTTTTCACTTGTTTTCAATCTTTTTGTTCCTGAGTCATATAAAAACACTTTTTAATGATATTTTCTGTATTATTTGACTTTTCAAAGTGTTTTTGGCTGTTTATGTGGGTTTAAACAAGGTAAATATATGTGTATTTAGACACATATCAATTACCAAAACATCTGAACGTATTCCAGATAGACTTTGGGCGTGCGCACGCAAACACCTTGTCAACCCTACGAGGGGCCCAGCAGTATTAAACTTCAAAACAAATTTGAAGGAACAAATTCTCTCTTGACTACAAGAATAACCCATAGACTTTGCAACATTTCTGAAAACAATCCTTATGACTCCCAGTTACGGTAAGCGGTAAATTGCTTCACAGAAATGCACTACATCCATGACACTTATCTGGTATCTCAAGTCTGAGGATAACTATTTCCATGATTTACTTAATGACAAGATCCACAAAGTAAAATCATGTAGTTGGGATAAGTCCTATATTCAATTCATTGAATATCATGTGAAATTGGTATGTCAACGCATCAATATACTTTCAAGTATATTCTAACCAATACTCAGATTTGTCTTAGTTCAATGATATTCCCATATCATTAATTGACAACGGACATTTAGAATAACATAAGTTATTCACGGATTTAAACATGCAAATATAGGACACAATTTATTATTAATGAAAACAAACGTACTAAGTACTTTAATTCATTATAAATAATAATTGCTTAATGTCCTTTATCCAAACACTAACTAGATCAATGCATGATATTACTTGTTAATGAATTATGCCTCAAGTCATGTCTATCATACTTGTTGACAAGGCATAAATCAACTAACTTTGATCTATAAAATTTTGAGAATACTTATTTCAAGAATTATTTAAATTCTTGTATGTGTGTCTCCAACTATCTTGATATAGTCACACAATCTTAAATGATGTGATATCCTCAACCATCAATTTATGAAAATCAAACTTTCAAACATTTTAAAGTTTAAAGTATTCTAACCTTTTAATGTATAATGCAACTATGCTTCTTAGTTAAACATAACTAGTTTACATGGCCATTTTCAAGGATAAAATCCTACCATGACTAGTATTGAGTGTCATCTCAATTAAACAAGCACTATTGTATAAAACTACAATATGCCTTTTAACTATTCCGTAAACTTAATATCAATTGTGTAATTTTGATGCCTTATAATCTTTCAAGATTTGTTGGCTATAACAATTACGCAACAACTTGCCATATTGTTTATACTTAGAATTTAGGAGCAATTCCAGGTTGAGGATCATTATTCTAAGTCCATTCATATTCGATTAGAATATCCATTACACAATTTATCAAATATCTTTTATTAGATATCAAATGTTTTCAAATCATTTTACATTCAAACATGATACAACAATGATATACATGAAAATCCTAGAATCAATCATAGATTTTATTCATGTTCTAACTTATCAAAACATACATTTTCTTTTAGACTTTCTAAATGATATGTTATGTCTTATCAGATTTAATTACCGCACATGTTTATAATAATAAACATATATCTCAAGGTTGTATGTTTTACTTCTTAAATTCTTCAAGTAAGGTTTCATTCCAAGTTAAGACTCAACATTTTAACTTACATGGAATGTTACTTCCCATATGTTATACAACATACATTATTTAAGAAATTAAACATAATACTCCCACTAGCTTTTAGGAATACTTAGAAATTGTCTTATTTCAATTATAAATCAAACAATGGATTTAATAATTAAAATATAAGAATATTTCATAAATGCATGCATTAATCCATTCATGAATTATTACACTTTGTACACTTCCAAGATAATTATGAATTCAAAAAATCCTTTCGATTACTTACCGTCCTCGCTCAAGTAATCACTCAGGAAAGAGTTTTGATATTCCATTGTCATCCTTCATATAAATGAAAATAGATATGACAATTATTATCTTTATATATTTAATGTGCTTATGAAAGAGTATTCAATCATAGTTAATTACTTAAGTATGATTAATAATCTTGTCACAAGACATACATTAAATATGTGTACAATATTGTCCATATGATTTCTACATAAAGATTTAAACCACTAGGGTTTTCTATCTTTAAATAAACTCATCATCATTCTCTAACTATTAAGAATTAAGATAAACCAAATTTGTAAAATTTTGAATATCTTTATGAACAGCATCTATAACATTCATAGTATGAGTAATTTACCCAATTCATTATTTGGTAATAGTTCATCATATAATCCTCAGCATATTAATCAAATATCTGAGATATCCAAGTGGATCTATGAATGAGAATTCCATCATTTTGAGATCCAACATTTACATGTCTAATCTCATCATGATATTTGCTAGTGTATTTTAGAAGATTATGTATCTTGTAACTTTATCTCTACAAGATAAAACTCCCACTTGCTTTTTGTAATTTATAGATAATCTATAAATAATTAGCAATTAAAGCAACACCATATTGTTCTCTTTTGGGATATTACAAATACACATGATAGTTCCTGACATTCGTTTGTTAAAATACAGCTTCATCAGAAGTTTAACAAATTCAGAACTTCATTTTAAGATTTAATGTGATTCATCACATTTCAACAACGTCTTATTAATCTTCTAGGAGTCTAATTGAGTATATCCAATCCGTACTCAATTTCTAACCTTGATAACTTTTGGAAGAAAAGAAGTTATAGTTATCTTTAATCAAACAATACAAATAAAGTTTGATTTTCCTAACTGAACACACCACAAATATGTGGTATTTCATTAGAACTCATATTGTGAGATAATCTAACAATATGAAAGATAACTTTGTATTCCTTTTGGCTTACCTATTTCCCAACTAAGTCATCTTAATGGTGAAATAGAATTTCAAGCCTCTTGCATGCATTATAACTCAAGTACTTATTAAATAAGTCACTTCATGTTCATGTCTCAATCAAGAAGACATAAACCGTTATAATCTCACTACACGTTATAAATCATTGATCAACTCAATGACTTCTTGTATATGTCTTTAATAAAGAAGACATAACAAGTTAACGTCTTACTTTAGATTATACTAAGTCTTAAAAGACTTCATATTTATAACTTTACAATAAAGTATAAATATTTATAACTAAAGTAATCATGAACACCATCATTTGGTTTCAATAGTATTTTCAAGTTAACTCATTACTTCATTTATTTATGTCATTTCAAAGAATACATAATTATTGAAGTAGTATTATATTACTTCATGCATTTATGTCATTCCAGTAATACATAAATATTGAAGTTGAAGTAGTCTTGTTATCACTTTGACACAAGTTCTAATAAGTATCTAATTTAGAAACTGTAAATTTTTCCATGTGTGGTCTCATGCACACTTGGAAATTTACTTTGTCATTAATTTTGGTCCAGGTCTCACGCATACCCAAAATTAACTCCAAGTGTTTTTAAGAATAGATATGTATAATCATATTAGGACAAGAATCTCTTATCTTGCAGGTAAGAGAATCTACTAAATCATATTCTTATATGTTGTACCTTGCACACAATAAAGATTTCTCTCACTTGTGCATGGACCAACATCATGTACCACATAGACAACACTACACGTGTTTGTTAATGTGATCAATATGATTTGTGTCATTCGCATAACTAGTAGATATAGAATTACTCAATCAATCAAGGAAACGCACATGACTATCCTTGAAAATATTAGTATCTATATTTGGAAAGTAATTATCTTGAGGCATTCAAAAGATAATCTGAGTTACAATCAAATAAATCTTGTAACTCCCACTGAATTAGAGAACTTACAATAACCCCTTATTCAGTAATGAGAACACAAAACTCCCACTGAATTCGACACCATAATAAGTGTTTCATAAACCAGTGAAAGGAAAGAGTGTCCTTGTTACTTTCCTACATCTTTGACAAAACCTATTCGTAACAATTACTTAGGTTTAAAAAGATTGTATTCTACTACGTAATTGATGGACTATCCACATTTACATCAAATGTGATTCATCACATTGCTTATTATTAACTTGAAAAATTGGCATGCAATTTCTTCCATAATAGGTCTACAATTCCAACAATTGTATGTAGTACCTTCAAATGGTTAAAACAAAACAACTAGATATACTAGCTTGTCTTTTACCATTATGCGGTAATTAGTCTAGCTTCTAATTTAATAACTCATAAATTCGCAATAACCTTAACGATTAAAACTTGCTATGAGTTATGTATTTAGAATTTAGACAATTCTAATTTTCCCATCATACCTTTCTCATTCATGAAAAGGAATAGGATTTAGTCTCACGCTTCTCATATGAAAGGAGACTTGGTTTATTCTTTTAATGAAATTGACTCTAACCAAAACCCCTACGGGTGTAGATCAATTTACTAATAAAGAATAACCCATGTTTACGGTTTATCGTTGCATTAATACAATTAAAAGAATTTACAAAATTCAGTTTAGTATTTTCGATAATAGCTCTTTAAGAAAATAAAATACCCATTGGTAAATATTCATATCAACCATAGTATTTTCTTAAAGCTAGGATCCTAATTGACATAGTACCATTACATCAGTTGATCTGCTAGTAATGATAGTATTCAACTAGGTAATTGTCGAACAATAATTGGCAAACAATTTCCAATTCCTAGATCATTATGGGATTTACATCATATTGATTCATCAATATGTCATGTAAGCATGTTTCATCCCATCTCATGCCTTAAGCTCTAGGTCTCACGCATCAGCTTAATTAAGTTGTCTAACTTAGAAACTGTAAATTCATCCATGTGTGGTCTCACGCACACTCGGAAATTTACCTTGTCATTAATTTTGGTCCAGGTCTCACGCATACCCAAAATTAACTTCAAGTGTTCCTTATAGTTAGATGACATGTAACTTAAATTTTAGGGTATTTAGTTTTTGGTGTGACAAAAACATGTACAAAGACGCATGCACTCATCTTTGTATCATTAGTTTTCAAAACAATTTTTATTATCCAATTAGTTAAGAGTAAACCAAAACTATGTACTTGAGGTATTGGGTTCACCAATTAAAGAAGTACCAACAATTATCGTCCACATATCCTACTCTTACATGTTATTCGGATATTTGCCACAAAAGTGGCGCGTGGAATTGAGGTAAATCACCCTTAAGATGATAGTGTACGTAAATAGTGATATAGGTAAGTCGCAGTTGACGCACAAGCGGGCCCGGAGAGCCGGTAGGAGCGGATCTCTTAAAAAACCCCTCTCCAGATAAACCCACCACACAGTTTGTCAACTTTGGTCCGCCTTTCACACACTATTGTACAAAAACATCAATCAAGCAAAAGTTTATGATCTTAGTCTTAAAAAATTAAGTGACAAAGTTTAGATCTTGCTAGTCTCGCCTGGGAGCAAATTACCGTGCGAAGCGAACCACTAGCGGCACATAAGACTCTGCAAGATCCTTACTTTATTACTTTATGTTTCACCGTTATTAGTCCAATTTAATTTTTCTTTGAAAATTACCCTTTTTTATTGCTTACTTTAACATATCACATATAAGAAAAAACAATAAACAAGTAATTAAAAAGAAAACAACAATCAACTAATAAGAAAAACAATTAATTGTTAGTGAAACATCTAGCCACATGCAACCTTTTAAACAAATCCTATTAATAATCTATATGTGAATTATTATGTATAGAATCAATAAAACTCCCATTGGTTTTCGAGCTCATTGTACCCAATGGACCACAGTCGCCAACAATTGGCCGCGTAAGTTTTAATAATAATATACCATGTTGCACATAACCGATTCATTAATTTACTATATTAGGTCTTCCCTAATTTTTAGATTTATCAAAACATGTAGCAAACATCTAAACAATTTAATTCAAGTAATTATCCGTGACTAATTATGCATGTATAGTCACGGATTCATGCATATCACATAGCAATTAGGTCACAAGATACATAACACAACAACTTGTTAAAGACCTAGGGTTTCTAATTGATCACAATTAATTATGAAAACCACAAACCCTAATTAGGGATTATGGAACAAATTGACACCCCCCCTTAAATTAGGGTTAGGGTTTCGACTTTTTATTAAAAAAAAATTTTAATAATAAAACCCTAGAAAAATAAAACATGTATAATCTAAACAATTTAAAGATACGTTTTTTATTGTTTAAGTAATTAATTACATGTTATACATGGCTCTTGATGCCACTGTTGGAATTTGAAAACCATGACAATCATATATTAAACCCATAATCAAAGTACACAAGAATGCGGAAGCGTGTAAACAAGTATAACACATAATAATTAACTAAAACATAAATAGGAATGTACCTTTAGGTTCTAGCAAGAACAATAACCAATCTTTAAATCTTCAATAAAGATGAACCCTAATAAGGGTTTATGTGAATTAAGGATCTATAGATTAACCCCTTACCGTTTTGTTAATCGATCCAAGATGAACAACAAAGTAAGTTGTTACCGAACTCATGTACACACGTACTATAACCGATCAAGCAATGATGCTAGTGATTAGACACGTCATTAAACCAATATCTAATTGTTTAATAAAAAAGATCGATCTACTATTCAATTAAATAATAGAAATCGATCTACCCTTTAATTAAATAGCAGTCAATCTACTCTTACAATAACAGTGACTGATGGATCGATTTTTTAATTGAGAAGAAAGAAAAAGGAGTCAACAAACATAATGGTTATAGTACGCACTAGTGCACAAAAAGTCCAAAGTAAAACCATATGTTTGTATTATTTATAGTGAATATATCTTGGGGACCAAGATATGCGAATAGGGTTTACAAACCCTTTAGGCCGGTTGGATGAGGCTTGTCCTCCAAGGATTCTAGATCCTTCCAATCTCCTTTTTCACTTATAGTCCTTTAACTATTCTTTAACGGTCGTTAGTCAACACCGTTAATTTACATAACGTCCGTCATGTATTATTTCGTGTCCAAATAATTAATATATATATAAATAATTATACATATTAATTATTTACTTGATCATCATACGTAAAGTGTGCAATCCCTCGGTCCCGAGTTCGAAACTAGACATACACATTTAATATTTTTCCATTAACTCTAACAAGTTCACTAACATAACTACATGAAAAACTTTGCTTTCACAGCAAGTTGACGTCCACCTATCACTAACAATGTGAAGTATCTATTGACTTTGTGGTTTGCATTGACTGAAGACTGAGAAAAACGCGAAACTAAAACTGCTTTATATATCGAAAATTGAGTAAATTTCAAAAATCGTCCCTGTGGTTTGGCCAAATTGCACGTTTGGTCCCTGTGGTTCATTAAGTGCAAAAATGGTCCGGATTTGACACTGTTTCATTCACTTTTGGTCCCCCACCAATAACTCCGTTAATTCCCAAACGTTACCTTTTGCACGTGATTGGCACAAGGGGGTATTTTGGTCTTTATACATCAAATCAATAAAATAATTCCATAGTACAGGAATATAGTGTTCATTTTGACTTTTAATAGTCAACTAAACACATCTGCAAATACAAAACTGACACATAATCCTATTACTTTTCACACTAAACTTTCCATATCACTAATCAAAATATATGTTTTCTCCTAAACACATAAACAAATCTTTTTGCAATTTACTCTATAAAAAAATTTGAAACTTCTAAGCTAGTTCAGCTTTGCTTGAAAAATCAACTCAAAAAGATTCTTAGTGATTCGGAAAATCATATCTGGTCGGATCTTCTTTTTCCAAACTGTCAAAATCTTTTAAATCACAAACAAATGGGTCGGTCCATTTACAAACACCCTCCACATTTTTATTCATCTTTCAAACCAAAATGGGGGTTATTGCTTCACCTCTTCATGTTCTTGCTGTTGATGATAGTAATCTTGATAGGAAGTTGATTGAACGTTTGTTGAAAACCTTTTCTTATCATGGTATCACCTATATAAAATGCAAGTGACTTAAGATTGCCATTCAAAATATAAACCATTAGATGTGACAAATTCGTTTTCAGTACTTACGAACGGGTCGATTTGGGTTCTATTATAACTAAATCAGGTATAAGGTTGCCAAAATGCTACTTTTAGATTGCTATGATAATATCTTATTGCAATAATAATTAACACATTGATTTTTTATTAATAATATGAATAGACAAAAAGTGTTTGTGGATCAACCACATGTTGACCAGTACCCACTAACCCACATATCTTGCCACATCTAAAATCATGCTCAAAACCAATACCAGGCTACAGTTTAACAAATTCAAAAATTTGTCATTCGAATTAGACAACCAGAATCTTACCTTGGTCATTCAAGAAACTGAGAAAATATTAGCACTTTTTCTGTAGATGCGTTAAATCCAGCACAAGCGTTGCTTCTCCCAAAGGGAGAAACAAGATCATCAAACTCCTTGACCTCATGGCGCATTTTTTTATTGGATTCCTGCAAACCTTTCAACTTCTCCACAAGATATGAAACTTTACTACTAGAAGTTGACTGCCAATCAGGATTCCAGTCATCCTACACATACAATAAAAAAGGAATGATTCATAAAGATGATTCATGAAGCGTTCTTGATTCAGACTTGAGAAGAAAATGAAGACAATGGGTCTGGTACTGGTTGCGTTTGTGTTGATTGATTTGTGAGATGCAAGTATGTTGGTGGATTTATGATTCGTGATGATGAAAAATAGATGAGATGAGTTGAGATGTGAGATGCAAGTTGAGATGAGTTGAGATCTGTTTTTGAGTTGAGATGTGAGATGCAAGATGAGATGAGTTGATAGTGGAATTATTTTATTGATTTAATGTATAAAGACCAAAATACCCCCTTGTGTCAATCACGTGCAAAAGGTAACGTCTGGGAATTAACGGAGTTATTGGTGGGGGACCAAAAGTGAATGAAACAGTGCCAAATCCAGACCATTGTTGCACTTAATGAACCATAGGGACCAAACGTGCAATTTGGCCAAACCACAGGGACGATTTTTGCAATTTACTCTCCAAAATTGAAAAACCTTAACCAAACATAATCCATTATTTTTTGAAACATAGCAGGCACAATCTGCAGCTATGGGGATGTTTGGGATAACTCACTGTCACTACTCATGTGCTCAATTCTGGAAATACTCTTTTGATAGATAAGCGTAGAAAAGATGATGCACAATCTATGGCTATCCGGGCCTGTGGGATAACTCACTGTAACTACCTATGCGGTCAATTCTAGGAATACTCTTTTGATGAGTAAGCATAGAAAAAATGATGAATTATGGCACACTTGTAATTTCTAGAAATGTATCAAATTCTTTGATTAGTAAAAAGTTGAACCAAATAGAAGGCAAACCTGAGGTTTGTCTTCGACAGTACATCACCTATTTAGGTGAAGGAACGTGTAATATTTAGTGAAAATGCGCCAACAAAAAAAGCCGGCGTCCGCCATATCCACAACCACAATACGCCGTATCAGATACCTACAATAAGATTAATGTAAAAATGCAAATTAGATTGGCTTATACCCAAAATTTGCTTGAAACAGTAGAAACATGAAAGCCTTTAGTGTACTGATGCGCGTGATGTGTCGTTGCGGTTTAGCAGTATTAATGCCTACTCAAGTTTTAAATTTATATTTAGCCGACTTATCAATAACACACACACTTAACGAGCAGTGTACCCGGTCAGTATGAATATAATGGTAAGTAGAGTGTCGATCACTAAGAGTGGAACGTATTATCTAGTCATTCTAATCAGTATTTTAATATTCTAAGTTAACTATACAACCTAATCTAACGTAAGGGGGTTCAGCCTGAGAAACTGGCACGTTTTGGTTGCAATTAAATAATAAACTAAACTGATGAGCACGAATCAGCGATAGGTATGCACGTACACAGATAAATACTCGAGACAATAAGAAGACCTGTCCTGATGATTAAGTAGATTGTCACTTGTTTTATTGATAGTTTTATATGAAGTGTATGTAATTAACCCTTTCTCGTTGGCCCTAATCTTATCGGCGAGTAAACCCTTAATGATTACTTATGTCTAAAAGTTATTCCTAAGTGATCAATTTAGTAACAACCGTGGGAGCCACATTCTCTTCCGTAGTCAAATGCGCAGGCCACTAATAAACACTACGCCAGAATGTGGATTTAGTCGCACATGCTGTTTTTCGAACAGCCACACAGTCGCTTTTTTATGTGACTAAATGTACCAGAATAAAATAAACAGCCACACTTGATCCGACTTGTGTGACCATTTCGGAATTACATCCGAGGGTACAGCCACACATTTGAATATTTTCGTGACTATACGTATCTGGTAAAAAAAATTTTGATTTTTTAGTCACTTATAATTTGGGACGTGTGACGGATACAAATAAGGTTGAAACATTAGTCACACTATATATATACATATGTGACAAATATATGTCACGCAATTGAAAAGTGTGACCAAAATCCATATATGGTCACACGAAGTAATTGTGTATGTGGCTAAATCATATGCTCAAGTTTGTCACACATTATTTAAGCGTGACTCCTAGTTTTTGTTGAAAATTTAGCCACATATGAATTTGAAATGTGTGACAACTGAAAAGTAAGTTTGAAGCATAGTCACGATATGCATTTAAAAGTGACAAATATGTGTCACACACTTGAACAATGTGACAAAATGTCATATATGGTCACACTAAACCATAGGCATACATGATGAAGTGTGACCATAATTCGATACAAATGGTCACGTAAGTTAATATGTGTGTCTAAAGTTAAGTGTGTGTTTGCTTGCCTATTCCTAATGTGCATAGTCACATTTAATTGTAGCACAATCATGTGACTATAGGCTATACAATAGTCACACCATACCACAAATGTGCATCTAAATTATGTTTATGGCCACATTATAAGGGTATTATATGTGACCAATACATTGAAAATAGTCACACTGTGAAATATTCATGTGACTAATATGTATAGCAAAATGTGAACTCAGTTATCATTAACCTTGATATTAGTCACATTGAGTGTTTGTGTGACTAAATTCAAGATGTTACATATGGTCACATGAAGTATTTATTTAAGTGTCTAAATCATAGAGTCATATTTTGAGTTCAGACTGTTAGTCATGAATCTTCATTTAATTTGCCCCATTACAATGCTGGGATTTTATAGTCTATCTAGTTTAATGCAGTAGTATGTAAGTATGTTACTTGCCCCTAGCTGGAACCAGATTACTTGACTTTCTAAAGTCAATTTTCAACTTTATAATGAAGTAACATGTTACTAAAGTGCCTGCAAGTGCATATACATGATAAATGGAAACTGCAAATACAATAAAGCTTGACTGCAAGTGGACATATAACAGTGAAAACCGCAAAATTTTTCATTGCCATTGAAAAGCTTGACTTTTTTGAGTCAAAATCCATTACAACAGGCTAAATTACAGGAACAACTATTTAATACTAAAACAGCTATTCATCTAACATTACTAACTTTACAATACCAGCAGTAACCTTGCACTTAGCCTTGAGCAGCAGTCTTAACTTCAACCAGCAGGGTTAACTATTACACTAGCAGTCTTAATGCAGCATGACATGCTTCACTTGGATTTTCGTATAACAATACCTTCAATGTCGGTTCGATAGTAGTCACTTCGTGATTCGTTGCCCAAGTCTTCTTTATATACACGTGGCAATATTTTTTCATTTTGCTCGTGAATGACTGTACTAAACTCCTCATCGACTTCGTCATATGTATCTTTGTAATTCTTGGTAGGTGTTTTAAAGACAATGGACAAATTTTTCTGTACCTGTTCTTTCACATAAAACACTTGTGTTGCTTGTGACGCTAATATGAACGGATCATCCTTGTGGCCGAAAGTATTCAGGTCTACCAACGTATAACCAAGAGGATCATGTTTGACCCCATGAGTTTTGCGATTAGCCCAATCACATTTGAAAATAGGAATTTGCCTGAAACGGTAATCTAGTACCCATATCTCTTGTAAAACCCCATAATAAGATGTTTTTTTTATGGTTGCAACTTCTTTTTTGGATATGTGCACATCTACTGACTCAACACTAACCCCACTGTTCTGGTAAACTATGCCATCATTACTTTTCGTACGAAATGTATACCCATTGATGTTATACGCCTCGTATTTCACTACGCTGGCGCGTGGTCCAAATGATATCCACCTCACAGTTTTTGATACACTGTCATTGGATATCGCTAACTCTCTCTCAACCTGAATTTCATTACAAGTATATATATTACCTTTAAATTGCAGGAACAACAAACAAACAATTAAAGAATAGGAGTGTTTGGGATAATGAAATGGTGTGCTGGTCGACCTCTATCTAATGTCATATATAGGAGGGACAATTATGATGATAGCAACAAACAAACAATTATAAACAACATACAAGTAATTACCTCTTCGAGTAACCACTTAGCAAAAGATTTACTGTGCTCATTCTCCAGCAATGCAAGTTTTTTACCCGGGTTTTTTCCTTTCAAAACTTCCTTGTGTCGCCTGAAACAAATAAATGTCTTTGATTATTATATTTGATAGAACATTTTAAGCAACGAAATCGACATGTGTTAGTAATATATACTTACTCGATATACGGTTGAATTTCATCTGTATTTTGTATTACATACAAATGTGCTTTCTGAAAGGATTCTACGGAAACTTCACTTGGTTTGCCGGCCGACAATGGCTTTCCGTCCTCAACTTCATTGGTTACATGTTTATCAGCTGGGATACCAATAGTTTTCATGGTTTTATGATATTCGCTAAAAAACTCTATTGTTTCTTCCGCGATAGTCTCCTCGGCAATGCATCCCTCTGGTCTATTTCTGTTTCGCACATGTCCTTTAATAACCTTCATACATCTTTCGAAGGGATACATCCACCGAAAGCATATGGGACCACATAATTTTACCTCCCTAGTTAGGTGCACAGTCAAGTGTATCATAATATCAAAAAATGACGGAGGAAAGAACTTCTCGAGTAGGCACAGTGTAACAACAAGTTCTTCTTGCATCTTATCTAGTTCTTGCAAGCTGATTTCTTTCCTACATATAGATTTAAAGAAAAAGCAAAACCTGATAATAGCATATCGTGTGGGCGGGTGCATGACTGAACGTATAGCAATGGGTAAAAACTCTTGCATTAGCATGTGATAGTCATGCGATTTAAGGCCAATGAGCTTCCTATCATTTAGGCTGACCAAACTAGAGAAATTTGAACAATAGCCTTGTGGTACCCTGATGTTGCTTAACGTTTCACAAAAGATGTCTTTTTCAGCATTCGTTAATGTGTAACCTGCTGGAGGTAGTGTTGTTTTGTCTGCTTCTTGCCTAGCAAACAACTCTTCTTTTATCCCCAACTCTTCCAGATCCAGTCGAGCATTCATTCCATCTTTTGTCTTTCCAGGAACATTCAACAAAGTTCCGAGTAGACTCTCACCAACATTCTTTTCTACATGCATGAAGTCAATACAATGCGGAACAGAATGATGCCTCCAATACCTTAGCTTTCGATACCAAATGTTGAATTTCTTCCAATATGCTTCATTTGCTTGGCTTGAACTACCCTCTTCTTCTGTTGTTTTCCTTTTCTGCTTTTTAATCTTCCCACCTCTGCCTCTGGTATCTTGATCTTGGTTTTTCAAGGTTTTTCCTTTTCCCCACTTATTTTCAATATGTTGTACCTCGTTGTATATTTGTTCCCCGGTCAATGGATTTGGAGCATGACGTGGTTCTTCTTGTCCATTAAACGCCTTCCTTTGCGTTCTGAACGGATGGTTGTATGGTAGATATCGTCTGTGTCCAGCATAACTTTGCTTGGATGAGGCGGAAAGTCTAACACAGTGTGTATCTTTCCCACATACTACACAACCTTTGAATCCACTGTATGGGCAGCCACATAATGTACCAAGTGCAGGGTAATCATTTATCGTCCATAACACAACGGCGCGCAGATTAAAGTTTTCTTTTTTAGAAGCATCGTATGTATCAACCCCTTCCTCGAATAAGGTTTGCAGATCATCAACCAACGGTTCTAAAAATACATCGATATCATTTCCCGGGTATCCCGATATCAATACCGAAAGCATGATAAACTTTCTTTTCATACACAACCATGGAGGAAGGTTGTATATGACAGATAAAACTGGCCATACACTGTGATGCCTATTTCCTGAGTTGACGTCAACCCCATTAGCCGATATTCCTAGCCGTAGATTTCTCGGATCTTCAGCAATTTCGGGGAATTTTTCATCTATGGTACGCCATGCTTGTGAATCTGCGGGGTGACGTAAAACACCATCTGTTATCCTCCTTGTTGCGTGCCATGTTAGATCTTCTGAAATACTTTCTAACTTAAAGAGGCGTTGCAGTCTTGGTATAATTGGAAAGTACCACATTACCTTTGCCGGAATGTTTTCGTACACTTTATGTGTCTTACTATCCACCTTCCATCTTGATGTCCCACAAGTTGGACAAACAGTCAACTCCTTGTTAACCTTCCAGTAAAGAATGCAGTTGTTGCTACATACATGTATCTTTTTGTATCCTGATCCCATCATTCTCACTAGTTTTTTTGCCTCATAAGTTTTTTCAACCATTTCGTTACCAGCAGGTAGCATCTTTTTCAACAATCCTAGTAATTCGGTAAAGAACTTATCAGAAGCTCCATACTTACCCTTCAAGTTGAGTAGTTTAACTATTGCAGACAACTTTGTGAAGTCAGGACTTCCTTCGTAAAGTGGCTTCTCCGCGTCTAATAATAGTTGTTGAAACTTGGCAAGGTTATCCTCATCAAAACATTCTTTTGCACCATTAACCATGTTCACTGTTGCTGGGCCATCTGTTGGAATTTCTGGAACAAAATCCATGTCGAAATCCGTGTCGTCAACAAACTCCTCTGTTGTAGCATTAACAGGTATTTGGGCAGTTGTTGCTTGCTCATCATTTTCTCCATGTTTATCCCATTTTGTGTAGCTTTGATTAATCCCGTGGCAGAATAAATGGAACTGCACATCCTCCACTTTATGCTCTATGCGGTTTAAACATGAGATACACGGACATGGCATCTTAAGCTGTTGTTTATTACCTCGTGGGTCGATGTTCATCATCTTCTGCAAGTTGTGTTCTGCATACTTAATAAACGCGTGTACTCCACCAATATATTGTTTCTTGGTCCTACTAGTTTTCATCCAAGACTTGTCCATGCTATTGTTGAGGTCAAATGGTAACGTATGTATCCTACAAGTCACAAATTAAACCAATATAAGCATCAAATCATTTGTGCATAAGTAAACCAAGTATTTACCACTACTAGTACAAAAGGTACTGCTGCTAGTGAAATTTAGTACGGCTAGTATAAATTTAGTACTGCTAGTACCCGTCACAAATTAAACCAATATAAAATTGTAAATGTTTGATACGTTTGGGCCTAACTCTAATGTGGGATAAAATGTTTATTTTGAAAATATTACAACCATACATTAGTAAAATCTAGTATTAATGGTTTTTGTTGCAAAGTGAAAATTAAAATAATACTACTCTGTTAGTATAGTATTAATGGTTTTTGTTGCAACTTGCAAGTAATTATGGGGAAGGCTATTTCATCATTACACACTATTCACATTGCTAGGCTCGATACATCTTTCTTCCTCTAGGTGTTTCTTGATTGTTGTTGTATATAAAGCAACATACCTCTCATAATTTTCATCTCTTCTTAACAAACCAAAATAAAATTTAAAAATTACAAAAAATCTCAAAATTTTTTGTTATCAAAATCATATATGGAAACTAAACTAGTGATTTGTTCTGAATTGGCAACAGTTGCAAACTCAAAGCTTGTGAAAGACATGATGCTAGTTTACTATGAGCGACAGGTTGAAGCTACTTCCAAGGAAGTTCATGATTTGAGGCACAAGGTTTCTGAGAAAAGAATGCTGATAAACAATAGGGATAAGATGATCAAGGAGTTAGAGCTTTTATATGGTTTTGATTCTGCTCTTGAAAGCATTGCTGATTTAAGGAGGATGCAAGAGGAGGACATGATGGAATCTGATAGGTTGCTTGTTGATATTGCCCAAAAGCATAAGTGTCTAGGTGATTTGGGCAACTTTATCACGAAGCTTGGATCAATGAACTACTGATGTGGTTGATATGTTAGTTGACTATGTTTATGTCTTTTGTGTTTTGTGGTGTCATGGTTGATGTTGTTGGTAGTCTTTCTGATGTTGTTGTGTTTTGTGCTGTCATCGAATGGTAACGATAGATGTATGGTATGATGTTAAATATTAATGCAACTATGTTAATGTCAATATTATTTTCTAACAGCCTTTTGATTTGTAAAGTTACAATGTCAAGTGTTTAGCACTGCCTAGTTCCAAAAATGCATATACTTAAGAAAGTCAAACTTTGTTTATTACACCTAAATGCAGGAAGTTACCTACACATACCAACCAAGCCTTTAATGGCATTTACTTATACCTTGAACTATGTGATCCTCTTTACTTTAAATGGCCATTACATAAACACAACATTACACACAACATTACACCATCAAAAACCTGTCAAACACTAAACCTCATCCACAATGACTTCCAAGCCAAATGTTATTGAAATATCCTCTGATTCATCAGGACTAATGTCTCCTAAACCTGATTGGAATTTCCCCTACCCTCCTACAGGTAGCTTTCATAAGAGAATACCACCTAAGGGAAAGGTTGTTGACTCGAGCTCTGATGATTTTAGCTCCTTTAACAGTAGCTTTCTTAATGATAGCTTGGTTTCTAGCTATCATTCAACATCTGAAGATGAAGCTGTCTCAAAAAAAGCCACAATGTCCAAAAACCCTCCAGTTCACACTCTGTCAATCCCAGTAAAAAGGGAACAAGTTCTATGCCTACCAAATCAGGCAACTAGGGAAGAAATCCAAGCAAAGAAGAGAAAGGGAAAAGGCCCAATTGAACTCACTAAGGGTAAAGGGAAAAGGACAATTAGCTGAGCTTTACTAGTCTTGATGTTATGATGCTACTGTAATAAGTACTATGTTTTCTCCTTGTATGTAATCAACTATGCAATCAACAATGCATCTATGTATGCAGAATTTTGTTATGTAATAACAGTTGGTTTTTCAAGTTGAAGATGCTATTTTTCGTTCATGTTAAACCCAAAATACAACTTTAAAAAACTATATATCCTACAAGTCACAAATTAAACCAATATAAGCATAAAATCATTTGTGTATAATTACAATAGATAGTGGGCAGAATTTGCTATCTTTATAATTGTAAAAAACAATTTCGAGAATAATATAATTTCACCATTATTGCATAAAAAAATGATTTCCTAATTAAAAAAATTACCTAATTTAGATCTAAATGAACCTCCCTCCGTTGTTGATGGCCGGACCGGCGAGTGGTGGCTATGATTGGTTACTGGTGAACGGTGGATGGTGAGTGGTGGCTGTGATTGGTGAGAAATGTGCGAAATTTGAAATTTGTTGAAAAAAATATGGGGGTCTTTAATTTTGAAATTTGCTAAAAAAAATATATATGGGTGGGATTTTAAAAAATATATATATGGGTGGGTTTTTTTAAAAAATATGGGGGGCTTTAATTTTGAAATTTGCTGAAAAAAAATGGGGGCTTTTTAAAAATTTTGGGGAGGGAAATACCAAAAAGGAAGCAACAGGTATCGAACCTGTGACCTCCCCTTCACAACACCAACAACTCAACCATCTCCGCCCTTGGGTCTTTTTCGATTATACCTTCTTTTGTATTCCTCTTATAGACTATCTACTTTATTAAAGAAAATTGTTACAAAATCCAAATATCTTCTATACAAAGTTAAACCTGTTAGTACAACGTTAAACCTAGCAACACTAATAGAGACACAAGCAGTAATAACATTATTTCCTTTTTGCTTGTCTGAAGATCTTTCTCAGTAACTCTCTTGCCATTACTGAGTCTTCATCAGTAACTGTCAGCTTAGCATCTAACATAACAAATAAGCTAGCTGCCCTTAATGGATAATCTTTTTCCATCAGCATGTAGACATCCACTCCATTCTTTGTAGATACATGGTGAACACCACATGCATCATACAGTCTCCATTTTGTACTCAACTCATGAGCTCGAAAATTCCATAAGTTATCTTTTGGATCAGGTTCATACAACCTCTTCAATTCCACCCATAGCTCCTTCTCTTTGTCTTGTATACGATATGTAGATCTGAACATTTCTTTAACCAGACTCCATAGATTGTCCAAGTCTTCTCTATAAAAAATCTTCAGCATATCTTCAAAATACTTATAAATTTCTGAGTGTCCTCCTAGCCTGATTATCTTCCAAGCTTTCCCAAATGTATCTTTGTGTATCTCCAAATCAATAATTGGACGTTTAGCTTGAATAGGATGATGAACATCCAATGCTTCTGGGATTATAACAATCATATGCTGCATGAGTCTTTCGTCAGTTAATTCCTCTGCTGTTTCTTCTTCATCTGCTGTAGTTACTTCTTCACCAATCTTCTGTTTCTTTGAAGATTCAGACTCCAATATTATACCATGTCTTCTTGTAGTTCTACATGGTTTTTCTGTTCCCATGGGAGTAAATGTGTTCACTCTTGTGTAAACCCTTTCAAACTCACTCTTGATCTCCTCAAAACTTCTACCTTGGAACTGCTTCCTTTTGTATCCAGCCATGTTCATCATGTAAACACACATGGTGTGTCTTTGCTGAGCTTTACTAGGTGGTTTACTCCTCTTTTCTTTGGCTTTTTGTTCTGCAGCAGACTTTCTTCTGGAATTTATTAGTTCAACAAGTTGTCTTGACTTCTCATCAATGGACAACACTTCATCTCCTCTGAGTTTACCTAACTTTTCCTTTAAAACTTCATCAGCATCAATCATATACTGAACTTCTTGAGCGTGATCAAACATTGCTTCAGTTGCTTGATTTGCAAGTCTTGTTTGATCAAGGAAATATGCAATATCAACAATTTCTGATGTTTCATCTTCCTATGCTTTATTAGCTACCTCTGCATCAAAACTAATCTGAGCAAGAACACTCTTCTTGTCCTTCTTTGGTGGCTCTTCTTCAATCATAATGCCCTTTGCTTTATCTGCCCTTTGCCTTCTATCATACACATCCATATCTTGTTGATGAGAAGTACCAATATTTTCAGCATCCAAATCTTCTTCACCCATATCTTGCCTCCCCTGAAACTCAACATTCTGTTCAACCAAAGAAATATTGGGGTCTTGATCAATATCAGCTGTCTTCCTCCCCCGTTTGGAAGAAACATCCATGTCATCATCATCTGAGCTTGTAGACTCCACAATATTTGCCTTTCTCTTTGCTTCAAGTGACTTGACTTTAGACTGTAATTTCTTCACTTTTTCAATGACCTTCTTGTAAGCAGTACTATACAACTGCTTTGTCTCCTTGAGTGCTTGCTTTGTCTCCTTGAGTTCTTGCTTTGTCTCCTTGAATTCTTGCTTTGTCTCCTTGAGTTCTTTCTCCAACCCAGTCACCCTTTGAGTCAATTTGGTACAAATATCCATCAATTCCATTAGTGACACTCTGCCCTCATCACTTCCAGGTGTGTTACCTCCCGATCGAGGTGAATCGTGGGGCATTTCCCCCATATTTGGTTGTGAGGCTGATTGAGAACCAGATGAACCTGTGGGTGTGTGATTGGACTCAACTGGGCTTGTTGATCCTTCACCCTGAATGTTTTGATTTTGAACCAACATTGTTTCAAAAAGTGGAACTACTATCCCATTAAACCCCCTAGAAGCCATGCTCATGTTACTGAACAGTTTTTGAGTAAGGCAAGGAGTTGGATAAACAATTTTATGAGATAGAAGCAAACTTTTCCGTATATTCAAAACCGTTTGTATAAACCTTGGATACATTAAAAACTTGTATTTGTTATCCACATTTTTCACCATACCATCAAAAATTAATTTTGAAAAGTTAAAAGTCCTGTTTGTTGCTAAACAAATGAGAACAGTTGCAATATTGCTGCTGAATTGCTCCCATGCGGTTTTCTTTGGACTTAAACAATGAAGGATGGTATGTATGAAGAATCTCCATTGGGGGTCAAAACATCCTTTTTGAAAAGTCAGAATTTGAGAAGATGTGTCATACCCCATTCTTGAAAGGTTATGAAAAATTTCAGTATTAGGCAAAGAACTAATACCATTTTCATCTGCTAAATGGAGATGCCTCCTAACAGATGCCTCAGTAATAGTTATTTTTCTGCCATCAACTATTGCAATTAACTCTTTGTCTCCATTCTCAAATGTATTGGTAGTAACAGACCGCCAAAACTGTTTGATTTGAGAGACATAGATAGTAGGATCGACTGTAAGAGCGTACCTGATGTGGGTATTGTTTAGAAAATCTATTATCTGGTGGAAGCGTTGACTCCCTTCTGGTTTCTCCAAGAATGCAACCTGGTTATGCGTATCACAAAACTCTAAATTTGCCATGAAAATTGAGTAAATGCTTGATTAGAGTGCTGGGTTATGATTGGACCTACTTCAATTAATTGTTTCTCAAGTTTGAAGAAATGGTATAAATTGTATAAAGAAAGAGAGTTATCCAATTTATGAAACCCTACTCTGTTATAGAGTTTTTTTTAAGAGGTAAGTAAAGTAAAGTAATGTAATGTAAAGAAATAGGGAAGAGCGGAAGTAAAGTTTATAGATTTTTGCATGTTTGTAAAGTAAATGAAAGTAGGTGGCCTCATTTTAAACTTTTTATATTTGTGGAATTACTATTATAACATTGCTCCATAATAAATACACACTAAAGACAAAGGTTGTTTTCGACATTAACTCATTTGATTTTTGTCTTTATTCACTTTACTTCACTATGAAAGTTGGGACAAAGAAAACCAAGAACACACATAAAATTTCACTCCATTTCATTCCCTTCATCTAAAAAAACTTGAGAACATAGTGTAAATAAAGCGAAGTAATTGACAATAGTTACCCCAACGGTTAGAAATAAACCACGGTTAAAACCCAGAAACGGCTACCCAGTACCCAGCAGTACAACGTTTTACTCTAGCAGAACAAACGTTTGCCTAGCAGTAATAACTTTGTGCATCCACTCCATTCTCAGACAATTAATTAAACATCAAATATTTCATTGATATTTTTTAAGGCTACAAGTATATACATCTAATTATCCAACCTAAATACTAAACATACTAAAAACAAAAAAAAAAAAAAAAAAAACATCATCCTAAACTGCTTCACTCCATTTCACCCCAACTTGTTAGAACCAGAGCTCTCTTCCCTGCTTCCCATCAATTTCTGGCTTTCCTTGAGTCGTTTAAACACAATTTCAAGATCGCTAACCCTCTTTTCTAGATTATAAGGGTCCTGAAACCCATCTTGTTGCTCCCCCTGGTTTTGCAGCACAAACCCATTTTGCTGCTCCACCACAATTTGCTGCTGATCCTCTTCTTTTTGCTGCACCACCTCCTCCTCTTCACCTTCCTCCTCCTCTTCCTCTTCATCTACTTCCTCCTCCTCCCCGTAGTCACACAATCCCAAACCTCATCCCAGTAAAAGTCTTGCGCATGCAGCCAGTTCAAAATTTGACCCCTCATCCACGTATCTACCTTCCTATACGACCCATATTCTGCAATGGGTTCATCCCCGAAAGCAATTAACACTGCGTCAAACAGCAAATTGTTGTTTAACACCCACTCGTACTCATCAGCATCATTTTGAAAGGTAACATTATTTGCTGCCATTGTTGAAGTTTTCTTTGAATTGAAAGGGATATATGTGTTTGTGTGTGTTCTTTGGTATATATATAGTCGATAGGTATAAATAGGCTGGAGAGGTAGATGCCAAGACTTTAGGCGGGAAAATGGATCGACGGCGCGCGCCAAAAGTAAAGTGTCAATTGAAGTTTTACGATTTCCTTTTACCAAGTATTGACTTTCCATGTACAATGAGTTGATGCAACAACAAGTTGTATATCATGCTTTGTGAATAATAAACTTCCAAACTCAATATTTCCAACTATTGATCAAGTGGTGGTTTGGTTTAATTAAGAGTGGCAAGATGTGTAGAAAAAAAAATAGTAGTTAAAAAAAAAAAAAAAAAAAAAAAAAAAAAAAAATCTAATGTTGTTGACGTGGCGGTGAAAACCAACTATAGCCGACGGTTCGGGTTCGTGGCGGGTTTTAGTGTACCCGTACCCGAACCCGTTTATAATATACCCGTACCCGCCCCATATCCCACCGGATACCCGTTATCCATCAGTTTTTCGGGTTTCCCCGCGGGTATCGAGGTTATCCGTAATATAATTAAAAGTTAAAGAAAATGAATATCGTATCAAATGATTTAACGCAACATATCGCAACGCAACGTACTCGGCACGATATTCACCAAAAAAATCAAATGCGCAAGAGGTTTCAAAAGTTAATCATTCTCATTTCAAAAGATAATCTCGTTTTAGCCTTTTAAAAGGGTTTGGTATCCTCATTCGTGTGACGGTAGAGAACACGGACTCACGAGTACTCACTCCAAAAAAACGAATAACCGAATTAATAGTCGAGAAGAGTATTGACAATAACTCGAGAAGAGACGAGATGACGAAAACAAGTCGAAGAGATAACTAACAACAAACATATCAAATAAGATGAGTCGATTGGTAATCGTCTGTATTTTCCCATAATCCTGTTTATTAGTACAAGGTATACTCGTTTTATGATTTAAAACAAGTTTGGACTTACGACAAAATTAATCTTTGGAAATAACAAAATTTCGCCAAGACCCTTTCA
This sequence comes from Artemisia tridentata subsp. tridentata, assembly GCA_021014915.2. Taxonomy (NCBI): domain Eukaryota; kingdom Viridiplantae; phylum Streptophyta; class Magnoliopsida; order Asterales; family Asteraceae; genus Artemisia; species Artemisia tridentata. The sequence continues at coordinate 29,767,927 of CP139508.1, read as the reverse complement.
TTTATCGAACGTTTCCAATTCAAAAGACTTTATTGAAAATCAATTTCCCGAGTAATTTATAATATAACGAGTATTTATATAAACCCTAAACCCTAAACCCTAAACTCTAAACCCTAAACGCTAAACCAATCCGTAACTCAAACAATAACCAAACGAATAGTCCAATAAATCCAAATATGTTAGTGTACGGGTAGCATGTCTCGAATAGTCCAATATCCCTCGTGTGTTCCGTTTTTATCCCAAATGTCACACGAAAGGTTTTCAAAATCGAGATCCTACTTAAGATCCTATGGTAAAGATCCCGATCTTTACCATAGGATCTTTACCATAGGATCTTAAGTAGGATCTCGATTTTGAAAACCTTTCGTGTGACATTTGGGATAAAAACGGAACACACGAGGGATATTGGACTATTCGAGACATGCTACCCGTACAATAACATATTTGGATTTATTGGACTATTCGTTTGGTTATTGTTTGAGTTACGGATTGGTTTAGCGTTTAGGGTTTAGAGTTTAGGGTTTAGGGTTTAGGGTTTATATAAATACTCGTTATATTATAAATTACTCGGGAAATTGATTTTCAATAAAGTCTTTTGAATTGGAAACGTTCGATAAATGAAAGGGTCTTGGCGAAATTTTGTTATTTCCAAAGATTAAATTTTGTCGTAAGTCCAAACTTGTTTTAAATCATAAAACGAGTATACCTTGTACTAATAAACGGGATTATGGGAAAATACAGACGATTACCAATCGACTCATCTTATTTGATATGTTAAGTTTGTTGTTAGTTATCTCTTCGACTTGTTTTCGTCATCTCGTCTCTTCTCGAGTTATTGTCAATACTCTTCTCGACTATTAATTCGGTTATTCATTTTTTTGGAGTGATTTACTCGTGAGTCCGTGTTCTTACCGTCACACGAATGAGGATACCAAACCCTTTTAAAAGGCTAAAACGAGATTATTTTTTGAAATGAGAATGATTAACTTTTGAAACCTCTTGCGCATTTGATTTTTTTGGTGAATATCGTGCCGAGTACGTTGCGTTGCGATATGTTGCGTTAAATCGTTTGATACGATATTCATTTTCTTTAACTTTTAATTATATTACGGATAACCTCGATACCCGCGGGGAAACCCGAAAAACCGATGGATAACGGGTATCCGGTGGGATATGGGGCGGGTACGGGTATATTATAAACGGGTTCGGGTACGGGTACACTAAAACCCGCCACGAACCCGAACCATCGGCTATAGTTGGTTTTCACCGCCACGTCAACACCATTAGATTTTTTTTTTAATTTATTTATTTATTTATTATTTTTTTTTAACTATTATTATTTTTTTTTTTCTACACAACTTGCCACTCACCAAACCACCACTTGATCAATAGTAAAGGGGCAATTAATCCCTTTACCGATCAATTGTAAACAGACAAAAAAGTGAGTAAACCCTAATCAAAACACACATTCTTCTTACTCCCACGGCGGATTCCCACGGGTAACAGTAGGATCCTGGGGGCAATTAAACCAAACCACCACTACTTGATCAATAGTAAAGGGCCAATTAATCCCTTTACCGATCAATTGTAAACCGACACAAAAATCAATAAACCCTAATCAAAACACACATTCTTGATTCTTCTTATTCCCACGGCGGATTCCCACGGGTAACAGTAGGATCCTGGGCCACCTTTCATTTCATCTTTGTCTTTTAATTTAGCTAATGGTAATAGTTTGAAAAACAGACGTGGCAAACAAAAACACGCAAACAATGAATCCAAATGACAACAAAGGTATGTTTTTTAATGTTTTCACATATCAGTTGATGATTCATTGTACAATAATTAGTAACAGGCTTTTGATCTATAAATGGTGATGTTTGGGGTTGTTGTTACCGATTCTAATGTAAAGCTGTGTGAATTTATTGTTGAATGTAAATCTGTGTGAAGTTTTAATTTATTCAAGTTTATGCTTTAACAGGTTCAAAGACAAAAATCCCTTCCAACAAGGTATATACTAAAGTTGTTATGTGTTTGTGGCTAAAGTTGTATACCTTAATTATACCATTAATTAAATTTTTTGAAACAAATGGTATGTTGAACTATTAGGAGGTATGGGAAAAACACAGATTGGAAGAGAAAGAGCCCTTTCTATTTCTCTAGCGATGAAGAATCTGGTGATGCTGACATAAAAGGTGTGAATTTATTGTTGAATGTAAAGCTGCTGTGTGAATTTTTAATTTATTCAAGTTTATGCTTTAACAGGTTCAAAGGCAAAAATCCAAACAACAACAAACCCAATCCCGCCGGGGCAGGGTATGGGGGAGGTAGGCTGTAGACAGACCCTACCCCTACCCCAAGGTAAACCCGGGAGTAGAGAGGCTGCTTCCAAAGAGACCTCCGGCACTAGGTCCAAATTCAAAATCATTTCCAACAAGGTATACTAAAGTTGTTATGTGTTTGTGGCTAAAGTTGTATACCTTAATTATACCATTAATTAAATTTTTGAAACACATATGGTATGTTGAACTATTAGGAGGTATGGGAAAACACAGATTGGAAGAGACAGAGCCCTTTCTATTTCTCTAGCGATGAAGAATCTGCTGATGCTGACACAAAAGGGGTAATAATGGTCCATTTAATAAGTGTTGTTTCGCTACCTTTATCACATTCTCAAGACTTAATCCATTATATATACTCGTTCAACTTGTAGGTAAATGACAAAGATGAATCCTCTTAAGCTACTCCCAAACTTGGGACTACCGTATAATTAAGAAGATGTACCAACCGGATGGCCGTGAAGAAGACTTCTCGTACCATTAAATGTGTTGAGAATTATGTAAAGGTGGTGATCATCTCGACTATTATGAACTAGAGGATAATTAGTTTAATATGGTACGTTGAGTAGCAGTTATGAGTAAGAAGATGTACGTTGTATCAACCGATGGCCGTGAAGAAGACTTCTCGTACATTAAATGTTGGGCGTGAAGAAGACTTCTCGTACATTAAATGTTGTGTTGAGAATTATGTAAAGGTGGTGATTCATCTCGACTATTATGAACTAGAGGATAATTAGTTTAATATGGTACGTAGTAGCAGTTTACGAGTAAGAAGATGTTGTATCAACAGATGGCCGTGAAGAAGACTTCTCGTACATTAAATGTGTTGAGAATTATGTAAAGGTGGTGATCATCTCGACTATTATGAACTAGAGGATAATTACTTTTAATATGGTACGTAGTAGCAGTTCTGATATTTAATTTGGATAAATGTAATTATTAATGGTGCAGTATACTGGTAACTAGTGTAGTTTAACTCTGTATCTATTTTATAACTGTAATGATAGTATTTTGGTTTGTTAAATGGTTAGCAATTTGTGTTCTTGATGTGATGATTGCACAGTTAGATTTTATGGTAGCAGTTTCTGTTGTTGATTTGATGATTGCACATATTTATTTAATGGTAGCAGTTTGTGTTCTTCATTTTTCATGTTGGTTTATGATTTAATGGTAGCAGTTTGTGTTAAATGGTGTCAAGTTGTGTTCATGATTTTGGTGTAATTGTGTAAATTTGAGTTCTTGATTTGATTGCAGTTTGTGTTAATGATCTTTGATGGGCGTGTGCGTTGGAGTAAAGTTTTGGCAGTTTTAATGCCTACTCAAGTTTTAAATTTATATTTAGCCGACTTATCAATAAAACACACACACTTAACGGAGCAGTGTACCCGGTCAGTATGAATATAATGGTAAGTAGAGTGTCGATCACTAAGAGTGGAACGTATTATCTCGTTATTCTAATCAGTATTTTAATATCCTAACGCAAGGGGGTTTCAGCCTGAGAGACTGGCACGATTTGTTTGCAATTAAATAATAAAATAAACCAATAGGCACGAATCAGCAAGTAGCACACACGTACACAGATAAATACTCGAGACAATAATAGGGCTGTCCTTATGATTAAGTAGATTGTCACTTGTTTTATTGATAGCTTTATATGAAGTGTATGTAGTTAACCCTTTCTCGTTGGTCCTATTCTTATCGGCGAGTAAACCCTTAATGATTACTTATGTCTAAAAAGTTATTCCTAAGTGATCAATTTAGTAATAACCGTGGGAGCCACATTATTTTCCGCAGTCAAATGCCGCAAGCCACTAATAAACACAGAGGTTATCAATGCACTAATAAGTAGTAACCAAAGACATCAACATATAAACTTTAATTGATGGGAAAGCAAGTATTAAAGGGAGTGCAATCTTTCGTTGTCACATTACACAAGCCACCAATCCTGATGAATTAAAGTTTGCTAACACAATAAAACAAAACCACTTAATGAATTAAACACATGCAGCACCTTCTTACAGCTCTTGTATCTTTGATTTAGGTGTGTCTTGTGCTGCCTCCTTGACTGAATTCGTCCTAGGGTTCTGCTGGTTCGGTCTTCGAAACTAAAATATTGCACACGAAAATTCGTCTGGCCTTGGGGTATTTATAGTTTCTGTCTGAGGGAAGATGCGGCGCATCTATTAAGTAGATGCGGCGCATTGACTTAACTTTGCGTGGGGTCCAAGATTTATAATATTCAGGAATATTCGTACACCGCCAGAAGATGCGGCGTAAACTCCATGATTAGATGCGGCGCATGTCCTCTTGTATCTTGGATCGTATCTAGTGATATCTTGATAGAGATGCGGGCATGTCATGAGTGAGATGCGGCGCATCTGGAGCAGATTTAGTCTTGATCTTCTTCATTTCAGTAGACTCTTAACTTCTTGCACGTTTTGCTCCATAATCAGTCCAAAATCGCTAAGTTTCACCAAATGCTTGTTTTTACTGAGAATTACAAAAGTAAACGATTAAGTATCAATCCTCATACATAATATAATAAAACAAGTCAAATTAATAGGATAAATGATAGTAATAAAATGTACTTATTTGAGTTCATCAAATATCCCCCACTTGAACTTTACTTGTCCCCAAGTAAACCTTAGAATTTCTTTTATGAAAAATGTATCCTAAAAGATGTTAGGATTTATTTTTATATTTAAGCATGTATTCGTTTTTGTCATATCACACAACTAAACACTTTTAACGAATTAGAAGTATAATAAAATAATTTGATAAAAGCAAATCTAATCGTTTAACTGTCCAGTCGTGACGAATATTCTATCATAAGCTTGGCAAGTATACACTTCTCCTCCACTAAAGCTAAGGAATAACAAGTCTAAAGCAGTAAAAAGGGTTTTTTAGGCTTAAGGGTTAATTATTCTCTTTCACTATCGATCTCAAATTCAGAAAAGGCGACAAAATCACAAATTACATGATCGATCCACGAACACGATACTTGCAATTGCTCAAATCCTTAACTCGAATAGGCTAAAGATAGGTCCAAACTTTACCAATAATAATATATCAAAAAGGGCGACAAAATCATAAATACATAGCCGAATCCACGACTACGATACTTAAGATTGCTCAAATCCTAATCTCAATAAATCAAAGGTTCGGTTGGGTAAAGAATAATGAAGGGTATGGTAACATTTGGGATATAAATTGGTTTTAAAAATAAAAATAAACAAACAAATAAATTAAAATCCTAAGTGTGGTTAATCACTATCCCAACCATCCCACGAATAAGACTCATATCATCGAATAACTCACGCTTTAACACTTGAAACACACGCTTTTAGGTAGACACGAATTAATACTCAACAAGATCTTAATCAAAGAATAAACCTTAATTGGCGTTCCCATAACTGCCAATTCCCATTCAATCCATAGATATAGTACAACAAATAGTGGTGATATCGACCACTTACATAACTTTACATAAGTTGGTAAAAACTAACTTCAACTTTTCTTTCTTTCTTTTTCTTTTCTTTTTTTTTCGATTTTTTTTTTTTTTTTTTTTTTTTTTTTTTTTTTTTTTTTTAACCAAAGATGTGTAAAATTTCACCACATCACTATAATGATAATTCTGGAAAATTTTTTTCTATTACTTTTCATACTTCAGAAATAACGGTAATAGTGAAAGTAGTGAACACACGAAAAATAAACTCAAAGATATACAATATTTACTTTCACTCCAATTGCATTGTGCAATTTCCCGACCTAACCATAGATAATGAATTACGCACGCGAACACAGGTAATGTAAGGAAACACACTTTGCCTATAGCAATTAACCAACCACGGATTCTAATCTACAGGGTAGGCTAAGGTGTAAGGGTTGTAACGAAACATTTTAAACATAGGTGTAAGTAAAGAAAGGAATGGCTTTGAGTGTTTTTCTAGGGGTATCTTACTCTAAAAATGAGAGTAACAAAGGGTTTTACGGGGGTTAACTAACCAGTGTAGTTAGCTAATAACACATAACATTATAAAGGCTATTTGGGTGTAATCCTAGAATTTTACCAATTTAGACAAGTCATTCCAATTATATAAATAATATTTTATTATTGGTGGTCTCGAATAGTATACAAGCCAAGTTCTAAAGTTTACAAGTCACCGGCACACTCATAGATTTGTGAATTTTGAAAAATCACAATTTTTGAAAATAACGTCATGTGTGCAGCTATGAAAACTTAGATCTTAAACAAAAACATGCTAAAAAAATTTTTGAAGTTTGATATATTAAGCACATTTTAAGCATAATTTTTGAAAAAGTTTAGGACAAGTAATTGTTAAGTGTTCTAATTCTCCAATCCCCCCACTTAAGTTAAACAACGTCCTCGTTGTTTGTATAAAAGGTTTAAAAACTGGAAAATAAAAGAATTGGGAACAGGAAAACTCCCCTGAGATTTGCTCGGTATGATCCTCCATTAGTATAAGAGCAAAAATCATCTTTCTTGTGGATGAGAACGTTAAAGCTTCATCTTGATGTATCCACAGGGAAATCCAGGGAAACTATAATATCACCAACACTTTAAAACACACCTAAGTAAGAAAAAGGTTCAAACTTGCATAATAATTAGTAGTTAGGAAAAATAAAACTTAAAAATTAAAACTGAAAAATCATCAGGTCAGTCGATGCGCCGTATCTTATGGAAGAAGATACGCCGTATCGAGCCTGGAATTAATACGGATCAGAATAAAGATGTGCCGCATCCTTAACCCGGGATGCGCCGCCATTAAAATAAACTGATAAATAGTTTTTAAAGTCGAAATAAAAATGCAGAAAAATAAAAAAAAAGATATGGGCCATTTTCAGGAGAATGCGTGCATCTCAGAATTGAGATGCCGCCGTATCCTCATGCGGTCTGAAACAAAATAAAAACGAAATAAAGGATAGGATTTCGTCACATCTGTTTCCCAGATGCGGCGCATGAGGTTACCAAACAGATGTTAACAGTCTGTTGTAAAATGACTCGTTCCACGGTTCATCTCTCACGTTCTCTCGTACTCTCATGCTGAACTTAATGCCAGTCTTCATCAAACATAACAAGAAACATAAACTGAAACATTAAATTATACACGAGAATGGTGATTAGTACAATCCAAAATAATTAATAATATGTGGAACAATGTCTGTAAAATCAAGAGAGTAAGATATGGGTGAGTGTGGTCGTCGGGATGGGTCCCGGAAGTGCTGGCTCCATCAGTCCTCAATGGGGGCGGACTCTGCGCTCGTATGCCACGTGCACTCCCGTAACATGAGTACCATCTGGACGATCGTGTGTTAATACCCTGGTGCTCTAGATGTCTGCTCACACTCATAACCAACCACTCTGAGTCCCTCCTCAGGGCTCTCAACTCTCCCTCGACTGCGTCAAGTCTTCTGACCCATGGTGCGTACAGGGACTGGTGGGGGTACTGGTGCCTGGGCTCCTCCTCGGTCGGCAGGAGCGCAGCCGGAGGTCCCTGAGGTCCTCCCTGCTCCGCCTCTGGCCCTGCAGCTCTGGGCGGGCCCTAATGCTGGCCCAATAAGTGGCCTCCGCAGCCACCTGGCAGATCCCGAGTCTAACCAAATAGTCCCTATCGATTAACCGGGAGACGGGCCACCACAACCTCCAGCCCCGCTGGAATCTCCGCTCCAATGACTCCAAAATGGGGGCCAGCCGAGGAAACAAAAATGCCCGCCAGTCATCTGGCTCCTCCGATCTCTCCCAGCAGCTGATCGGTGGAGGTAGTGTGCCAAAAGTGGGGGATGTTCACACACAACCCCCTCATCCATGCTCTCAAGAGGAAGAGGTCCAGAGTGGTCACCTTCTCAGGTGAGGACTGACCTCCCAGCAATGGTGAGTGCAATCAAACGGTGGCATAGCCGCCTCATCGGCTCTCTGATCAATGTGTAGGATGGGGTGGAAGTAACGATGTCACCCATCGAAGAAATCCTAACCAGTTAATCACTGAATACCCCTCTGTCAGGGACAACCCGTTAAACTCTCAGCCCAGTACCTGGCAAAACCCAGCAGATTCCACCAGCCCTCCTCCTCAGTGTGTAGCCCTATGGCCAAATAAACTGCCTCATCGACATCTGCCTATGCACACCTCCTAACCTGAATACCAGAGTGTCAGCTTGTATCAATCTCCAAATCCGTCTCCTGTAATGAAAATCGTGCTAAAGAACTCCAGCATGAGCTCCCTAAATCAGAGGCTCGTCAAATCTCAAATAGTTCTCCCAAGCACTAGACCTAAACACCGCCTCCTCATCATCTCCAACAACTACCATTCTCCATCCGATGCTGTAAAACTCTCAGCTGCATGTCCACCACCAATCAATCCTACATCTCAAAATTCTAAAACTGGACTTTGAATATTTTCTTGAAGTAAATCGAGTCAAGCCTATGCAAGTAATCCTCCAGAGGTCCCAGGAGTTAGTCCATGTTCTCAAATTGTAGCCACTGATGCCTTAGTGTGACCTCTGGTAATGCCATCTGAAATAGATATTTCCAGTCAGTAAACAAGTCTGCAAAATAGGTAGATAACGGCGCATCTGATTTAATCAGTGCGGAGATTGTTTAAAGTATAAGAGATGCGGTGCAAGACAATAGTTACGGCGTATGGAGATGCGTCGTATCTAGATTAATCAATACGGCGTATCTAGAATTTTATCAATTTTGAAATAGGTCGTCACGCCGCATTAATCAACCTAGATGCGCCGCATCTAAAAAGCTTATCAGTATTATAAAATAAAGGGCCCAGGCACGTTTATCAGGAATCCGTATCGTGACGTAAACTACTACTAAATATCACAGTTATCTTATACTCCTTATATCAGTTCTAATATCTCATTTCCACCACTTCTAATTCGCCTTCCCGCTAATTATTTCAAAATCGAACCCAAAACCTTGATTTTCGGTTAAATCAAATTAGGTTATAAGTTCAATTATTTATGCAAATTAAATATTGGGGAAACCATCTAGTGCAAGTCCTAATCATATCTCTATATCATTTAAGCACGAATCGATTCAATCATATAAACCCTAATTTTTGTATTAATCAGATTAAATCGAAATGGAATAATTACCTTAATTTGTGATTAGGAGGAAGATTCTAGATCGGATTAAAGGTGGATTAAAGAAGAACGATCGGGATTCGAGTATAATTTTAGTTGCGTGTTCTTAACTGTGTGAGCGAGGGTTATGCGGTAAAGGGTTTTAGATCCGGCGCATTCCCGTCGTAATTTTATAGGCGAAAAGGATGCGCCGTATTGAAATTGGATGGCGCGTATCTATTTAATCTCGTTGACTAGTCAATTTAAATTCTAATTGTTCAGGGATACGGCGCTTTGGATATTTAGATCCGCCGTATCTCTATGTTAAGATACGAAATTTTAAATGAAGAACGTACCTTGGCCTCCGCAAACACAGTTCCTTATACATCAAATTTGGGGTTTAAAACGGCACACCATATAGATGAATTTCAAAATAAGAGCAATAGGCATAAACGTTTCATTAATAATTGTAATCTTATTGTTTAGTGGATAAGGATTTATTCCCGAGGTTAGGAACAAATATCGTTTTTGAGCATACAAAATTAAGATTCGATTTGAATCAGATGTATAATATGGATAATAAAATGAGATCATAGTGTAAGAGAACTTTCCTTTGAGCAGTTGAATTATGTAGAGTTTACCTGGGATTTATTTCAAGATATAAGTCGTTCAAAGTTACCAGTACTGAGTTTTCCTCTACTTTGTCGTCTTATGTTTGATCACTCCAGCTAGCGTTCTCTCGGTTAGGTTCAGAATGTAATCTTTCTTGGTGATGCTCGAGATCATCATTTATCCTGAAAATAAACAATTGCACCCCGAGAGTAGCTGGAACCCGATCAAAGGTAAATATTCAAAAATCAACTATATTTATAAAAAATTTATTCTGTCGTATTAACAAAAGTTAATGCGCCGTACTTTCGTTATGTTTCAAAATACAAAATTTTTGATTCAGGAAAGATGCGCCCGTATCGATAGAGATCGATACGCCGTTATCTGTTTAATAAAATTCGCAAACTTTTGTTTGTTTTTTTTTATTTTATAATAGATAACGCCATTATCTGCAATAGGCAGATACAGCAAGAATGCGTCGTTGGCGTTAACGTTTAGAAAATTTTTTTTTAAAAACAGATACGCCGTATCTGCTAAAGCAGATGCGTCGTATTACTTTATCGCTTAGAAAAATTTTTTTTATTAAAAACAGAATACGCCGTATCTTGGGGAAAAGATGCGTCGTAATCGAATTAATTAAAACGCGTTGTATTTAATAAAAATTAAACGCAATACGCCGTATCTGATAAATCAGATGCGCCGTATCGTTTGATTTAGCACAGTACAACGATAGCAGAACAGAAAAAATACGAAAAATAAAAACAAAAATTAAACACACAAACAAAAAAATAAACAACACAAAAATAAAAGAAAACAATTAACACAACAATACAACAAATATGCAAAATAATACAATGATGCAATTAATCTAATAAAAGAAAAACCTAATTAAAATACTAATCAAATTAACAGATTAATAAACATTTCACTCCCCGGCAACGGCGCCAAAAAACTTGTATGGGCGTGGTGCGTTGGAGTAAAGTTTTGGCGTAGTTTTAATGCCTACTAAAGTTTTAAAATGTATATTTAGCCGAACTTATCAATAAACCACACACTTAACGAGCAGTGTACCCGGGTCAGTATGTAATATAATGGAAAAGTAGAGTGTCGATCACTAAGAGTGGAACGTATTACTCCGTTATTCTAATCAGTATTTTAAATATCCTAACGCAAGGGGGTTTCAGCCTGAGAGACTGGCACGATTTGTTTGCAATTAAAATAATAAAATAACCATAGGCACGAATCAGCAAGTAGCACACACGTAACAATAAAATAAAATACTCGAGACAATAAGAGGGCTGTCCTTATGATTAAGTAGATTGTCACTTGTTTTATTGATAGCTTTATATGAAGTGTATGAGTTAACCCTTTCTCGTTGGTCCTATTCTTATCGGCGAGTAAACCCTTAATGATTATTATGTCTAAAAGTTATTCCTAAGTGATCAATTTAGTAATAACCGTGGGAGCCACATTATTTTTCCGCAGTTCAAATGCCCGCAAGCCACTAATAAACACAGAGGTTATCAATGCACTAATAAGTAGTAACCAAAGACATCAACATATAAACTTTAATTGATGGGAAAGCAAAGTATTAAAGGGAGTGCAATCTTTCGTTGTCACATTACACAAGCCACCAATTCCTGATGATATTAAAGTTTGCTAACACAATTAAAACAAAATACTTAATGAATTAAAAAACACATGCAGCACACCTTCTTACTTAGTTCTTTGTATCTTTGATTTAGGTGTGTCTTGTGCTGCCTCCTTGGACTGAATTCGTCCTAGGGTTCTGCTGGTTCGGTCTTCGAAACTATAAAATATTTGCACACGAAATTCGTCTGGCCTTGGGGTATTTATTAGTTTCTGTACTGATGGGAAGATGCGGCGCATCCTATAAAGTAGATGCGGCGCATTGACTTAACTTCGCGTGGGGTCCAAGATTATAATATTCAGGAATATTCGTACACTGCCAGAAGTTTCGGCGTAATCCAAAGATTAGATGCGGCGCATGTCCTCTTGTAAACTTGGATCGTATCTGGTGATATCTGATAGAGATGGGCGCATGGCATTTTAGTGAGATGCGGCGCATCTGGGTAGATTAGTCTTGATTTCTTCATTTCAGGAGCTTTTTAATTCTTGCACGTTTTGCTCCATAATCAGTCCAAAATCGCTAAGTTTCACCAAATGCTTGTTTTTTTCCTGAGAATTACAAAAGTAACGGATTTAAAAATCAATCCTCATACATTATAATAAAACAAGTCAAATTAATAGGATTAAAAGATAGTAATAAAAGGTCTTATTTGAGTTCCCTCAATCTTTGTTTTAGATCTTGGTTCATGATTTGCGATTAAGATAATGAAACTATAACATTTGGAGCCAAAATTTTGATAAATTTGGGAGCAGTTTGTGTTTTTTTCAATTTTTCATGTTGGTTTATGATTTAATGGTACAGTTTGTGTTAAATGGTGTCAAGTTGTGTTCAGATTTTGGTGTAATTGTGTAAATTTGAGTTCTTGATTTGTATGCAGTTTTGTGTTCATGATCTTTGTTCTAGATCTTGGTTCATGATTTTTCGATTAAGATAATGAAAATTTAACATTTGGAAACCAAAATTTTGATTTTTTCAAGTTTATGGGTTTAACTAAAAGGTTCAAATTTTAAGGCAAATTTTTAAAATAATTCAATTTTATTTTGAAATTAGAATTTGGAGCCAAAATTTTGATCCAAAATTTTGAAATCGCCTAATTAATTAGAAGCGGGGGTCCAAGAATAAGGTCGTTCATTTCTTTTACCCTCTTTTCTCTCCTAAAAAAAAAAAAAAAATACTGCCAAGAAAACACAATTTAAACAATTCTTATTCCACCATTACTTCTCAAAGCCGAAATATTTTTTTGTACCCATTGTTACTCAAGAGTCATGGGAATTCAAACCCATTGTTGATAATCATTTTTTCTTCCCGCTTTATAATGAAATGATTTATAACAACTAGACTTTTGAATCGAAAAAAATATTCTGATGAGGAAAAATCTAGATGCGCCTGGAACCAAACCAAAACAGATCGGGATACTAGCTAAGAGGGATTTACCGGCTATTTAAGTTTCGCTGAAATATGGGAAACCCTGGGGAATAAAAACTCAAGGGTAACCCTTCGTGCATTGAATAAAGGGGATATCAGGGTTACACAGGCAATGTTTACGAGTTTTTTAGGAGATCTGGTTTGTGAGCATATAGGTTTGAAGAATCTTTCCTGGGGGGAATGTGAAAAAAAGAAGAAAGAGATAAACTAGGGGCTGACATCACTGTACAAATTACTGTTTTTTTTAAACCCATTTTATTTTTTTTATTTTTTGGAAAATTAGTGCAACTAATTAAAAACATTGGTTAATCTTTAAAAACGTTTTTGATGTTGACGTGACTTTAAAAATTGGTAGGGGCTGTTTGGAAAAATTTCTAAGGAATTTCAGAACAAAGTCAGAGAAGAATACTTTTTTCCCCCCCAAAATACACTTTCCAAATAATGAAGCCCCGGGCCCCAATATAGTCGATTTGTAAAATTTAAAGACTGGGTGGTTTTGTAAAAAAACAGACCACCGATAATCAAGGTTTTATTAGTCATCTTTATTTAAGCATTTTGTTTTTCAAAATTTTTCCTTTTGCACATTCCCCAAAAGTAAAGCCTTATGATTTTGTGTTTTTGAAGAAGTGTTTTAAACTAAAAATGTCGCTTTTCCAAAAAAAATTTATCAGCTTTAAAAGGGGGCGAGGGGTTTGATTTAAAAGGGAAAATGGTAAATAAAAGTGTATGCCCCTTTTATATTTTCGTTTATTTTTTTTTAATTAATTTTTACTGTGTATGCTTTGATGTTTTTTGATAAAAAATAAAAGATTGAAGCAGTTTAAAAACCCCCGCGTGGTATAATGTGGTTGAAAGGAAGGGAAACAAGATGGCGAATTTCCATTTTATGAGAAAAATTTAGTGGGAGTCATTTGTAATTTGATTGCAAATTCTATTTTTATGCTTTTAAACAGGATTAAGTGTACTGAGTAGTAAAATTTTTTACTGCATGGAAAAAAACTAGCCCATATTTTAAATTTTTAATTCATGAGCACAAAACTCCATTGAAAAAACATTGACAAAAAAAAGGGGATCGTTTCTTAAAAAAAAACCAGAAATTTTTAATCCCAAAACATTTCCTTTTTTTTTTTTTTTCGAAAAAAAACTGATAAAACCGATCAAGAAAAATTTAAAAAGAATTACGAAACAAAAAAGAAAAATTACTCAATTGATGGACAGTTGGTAAAAAGGGGGTTTTCCCTTTAAATTTGTCATTTTTTTTCCAAAGGGGCCTCAAAGGAAGCCAAAAGGGTTTTGATTCCCAATCCCCCAAGGGAAAGTGTCTCCAAAAAAGGGTACCAACAGTATGTATTTAAAAATTTTTTCTTGTTTTCTTTTTTTTTTTTAGTAACGTGTTTTTATATCTTTAGGAACCTGCAAAATTCGGACCTGAGAAAAAAAGCCTGTCACGACAAAAAAGGGTCCGATTCCCAATCAGAAAAAAAAAGGGGGTTTTAAAAAAAAACACGCCAAAAATGTATTTTTTAAAAATGTTTCTTGTTATTCTTTTTTTTTAAATAATTTCTTATATATTAATGCAAAAAATTTTTTTTTTTTTAACCATTTAAAGGGGAAAAAGTGGCCCCTTTAAAAAAATCAAAATCGTTGTTTGGGACTTTTATGTTTTTTTAAGTAATATATTTTAATTCTTGATTTTTAATTTTTTGTTTGATTAAAGCTTTTTGTTTTTCAGGTTCCCTCCAACTCAATCAAAAGAAAAGTGAAACAATGTGGCCAAACACCCTCGAAGCGCAAAAAAATAATGTCTCTTTTTAAGCCCTAAAGGCCCCTATTTTCCGGGGAAAAAAGTCAAAATCTTTAATTTGGTCTTGGAAAAATTATTATGTAGACTTACAATTTTAAATTTTGTTCAAAATTTTAAAAAATTTTTTGGGTTTTTTCAATTTCAAAATTTCTTTTTTTTTTTTTTTGTTTGTTTTTAAAAAATATAATTTACTCATTCCAGCAGCACTTGATGTTTTTTAGTGGCAAAACTGCTCCAACAGGGGCTAAATTAAAATCGTAAAAAACCCGGGGCTAAAGATGCAGTCATGTTCCCCCACTACAAAAAATCTCATTGAGACGGTTGAAGGGGCATGGGGGGGGTTATGAACCCTTTTTGGCGTTTTGGGGGTTTTTTTTACCAAAAAATTGAAAACGGTTCCACAAGGTTTTAATATGGCATCCCCAAATGTTTGTTGTAAAAACCGGTTTTTACAACCGGTTTTAAAATGCCCCTATTTTAGGTAAGGAAAAGTTTTTTATAAAAATGGCTTGGTTGGAACCGTTTTTTTAAAAAAAAAAGATTTTTTAGTTTTTGCAAAAAAAATAAAAATTTTTTTTAATTCCCCATTTACAAATAAATTTTAAATGCAAAAATTTTATATATGGCATTAAAAACCCAAAAACAAAATTCAAACGTTTCAATTGACCCCCAAAATTGTTTAACTAAAAATTTAATAAAAAGGAATTGTAGCAGCAAATCGCCCTTAAGGCTCCAACAAACTTTTAATAATTTCGATTGCAACCCCCTACTGCAAAAGTTTAAAATTTGACATAATGACGACGCAAAATTTTAAAAAAGCACAAAACTTGATTATTCAAAACCGGGGCTTTTCCTGGTTTTAGCAAGAGATGAAGTGTAAAGTAATTTTTCTTTTTAACCAAAAGGGTTTTCCCCTTCGGTGGTGGTTTTTTTATTGGGAAAAATCAAGTGCGCCTCCAACACAGTCCAGTTTAAGGATATCCATAAAGATAACAAGTAAAAGGGGGAATTGGGAAACCCTTTTCTTAAAAACCCCCCTTTGGTTTGCTTTTTCTAACGAGTC
>CP139508.1:29713974-29751844 GCA_021014915.2 Artemisia tridentata subsp. tridentata | reverse complement strand
TTTCCGGGTTATTGCCTATGTTTGGCATAACACCTAAAACGGTAAGTTTCTAAGTATGGATTAAACTATGTGCAATCATGTGTTAATATTATCATATTTAGTTGTTTTGCTATACATATTAGATGTTAAGTAAGGTCTAGATGAATTTTTGGGTTTTCATCGAAAAACGCGAAATATGACATATGTTCTGTTTACTTTCTTAGTTTTAGGCCTACGGA
Source organism: Artemisia tridentata subsp. tridentata (assembly GCA_021014915.2). NCBI lineage: Eukaryota > Viridiplantae > Streptophyta > Magnoliopsida > Asterales > Asteraceae > Artemisia > Artemisia tridentata. The sequence continues at coordinate 29,751,626 of CP139508.1, read as the reverse complement.
TCCCGCGGATCCCAAAATAAGGATCCGCCAAGGCTTATCGTTGGATCCGCCAACCGCCATCCTGCGGATTTGGCGGATTGCAAAATAAGGTTCCGCATTTGCAATCATTTGGATCCGCAGGTTTCCCAGTAAAATTATAAAACTTTTTCGACTTATCCCGATTCTTAAATCTTAGTGTTTAGTATCATTTAGGCTTCATTCACTGATCATAATTCATCTTAGAATCCTTTAGGAATTCTTAGAAACTTAGGAACAAAATTTCCCACCAAAATTTAAATTTTTGAACTTTAGGTGTGAGTTACCAAACCAATACAAAGAAGGAACCCTTTTTAGGGATCCGTCAAATCCGTGGAAATATCAAATCATCAGATTTTCCACTATCCTCTTGTATTAACTGCATATCCAAAACATATTACTCAACCAAAGCTCAATGGCTTGACTTCCTTGATATGACCTGCACAAATTTTTGTTCCAAATCATTAGTAACCAACATTCTCTATTGGATTTACATCAAATCCAAACACACAGACTCACAAACCTCCTGTCTATAAATTAGCACCTTAGGATCATCTCTTCACACAACAAACACTTCCTCTCCTGTACACTTTAGATATCATACTTCACCATGACCAAGTCACACAACTCTTCCACATCTAGAACTTCAAAAAGAACAGCCCGCATTAGTGTTAAACCATGTTGTTTTATCAACTTAGCAAACTCTTCATCTGAGGAAAATTCTCCTCTCAATATATCATCACCCATTGCTAGTGAAAATTTCCTTACACTCTCCACCCCAACACCATCACATGTTGTTATACAAACACCACCACCAACCCTTACTCCAATAGCCACTACTCCACCACCGGCTCCATCACAGACTGTTAGATCACCATCACCACCAAAATCACCTAAACTCCAACCCTTGGAATTATTTAGGACTCCTCCTACATCACCACATCTTGATGACTTAGAAGAACTTTCACCAAAATTACCCAATCTTCCACCCATGACCTTTGAAGGTCAACAACCCATGCTTTTTCACCCGGTTTACCCGGACATCCATGGTCCTTTATACCATGATGCACAATCATCCCAACCTCAACCACAACCTCTATCACCCACATCCACTCTAGTAGCCATTGACGAGGCAATGTGGATGAATATGCCTCAAACCCAAGAAGAGATTAGTGAAGAGCTCAATCGTCTCTACACTCTCTCGGGTATGGTTGACCATCGCCTTCATGAAGCAATGGACATCCAAAACATTCTTATGAACTCCCTCCAAACACCACAACAACCATCCAACAACAACAACACCCAACCACCATCACCACCACCACCACACAACTTGGACCCTAGTCTTCCGCCCGGTTTCTCAACTCATGATTGCGCACATTGTGAGAGAACGGCTCACTTGGCCCAAAGGACCAACATCTTGGTCCATGAGCTTCAAAACGAGATGAGGTTCATCTTGAACCATGTTCTTGAACATTTAAACGCAATCTCTCATCCTTCTCAATAGGAGCTCTTTAGATTAGTTGTTTGGATTTTTTTTTTTTTTAGTTGTTTGTTTAGGACCTTTTTATTTTGTCTTCTTATTTGTAACATCATTTCTCTTTGTGACTTTTGTCACAAAATTTTCAATCTATATGAATGTGATGTTTTATGCTTATGAGTGATCAACATATTGCATATTATCATTATCATTATGAACTAACATTCCTATATTGCATATATTATATCTTGCATATGATTGCTTTAGGTACAAATTATCATCAGACACTTAGTTTGACTTTTTAAAGTCAAACATTTTGCAAGGCTTGTTTGGAAGAACACTTAACAAGCATTCTACTTCTTCATTGAAGTCATTTCTTAACTAACACTTCATTTGCAGCATATCATACCCTTCAATAGTATACGTTGGTACTCGAGAAGTGAGGAGTATACATCGAGGGGGAGCATCTCATAAGCATCTCATACACTAACCATTTGTTTTGTAGATTCATGCATCATTTCCTTGATTACTCCATTTAGGGGGAGTATAAAACAAGGGGGAGCTCTTAAAGTTCTCAAAATCGCATTCCGCTTCGCTACTCTTTTTGTTTCGACAAAAAGGGGGAGAAAGGACTAAGTTTGCATCAACTGTGAATCATCACAGTACATACATTTTTTACAAAACTTTTCTTTAATAAACAAACTTAATATATATTTTTAAGAACTCATGCTATATTTATTCTCTTGCTCAAAAATATACTTTATGTTTTGTCATCAACAAAAAGGGGGAGATTGTTAATACAAATAGCGTCTCAAAAACGTTATTTATATTCTTTGATCTTTCATTAGTTTTGTTAATGACAAATATAAGGAATATCTTTTAGCAAATAATAAATACTAGCTTAGTCTCTTAAGTACACACTTTACACTTCACATATTAACTAAGAACTACAAGTTTAGTAACTTGTTTCCTTAAAAGGAAACTTTAATTCATAAACCATTCCATGACATCATTGTATGCATCACATACAATATCTTTGATATATCTTGGTTAGATATGCAAGCAACATAGTTGACATTTGAAGATCTTGGAAGATATGGTAAGATACAACTAAGATATGGTAAGAGACAACTATTACATAGCTGTCACATCCCACGGATCCAAGTCTTATAAAGGACGGATCCCTTTTGAGGGATCCGCCGGATCCGTGAGCTGAAGATCAGCTTGCCTATAAATAGGAAGCTGATCATTTGGCTCTCTCATCACTCATATAGCTTAACACATACATTCATTCAGTACATATCTTACTAACATCATTCATAGTTGCATTTCACTTTGATCTTTCATTTTGTAGATGATGAGGCGAAAAGTGTACCGCTTTTAAGGGGTCATTTAAGCCCGAAATCGTATTTATTTGATCAAATATTGCCCTAAATCGTTCCTTTTGTCATTTTAGGTACTTTTGAGGAGAAATCTGGAAAAGGAGGCATTTTGGACGTTTTTGGAGCATAAAAGTGAAGAAAACGGCAAAGTCTCAAAATTGTGCTGAAAGTCACCTTTGACGGCGTCAACATTAACTCCAGACGGCGTCATGCCTTGGCAAGAAAAGTTGGATGTGAAATTTACTCATGACGGGCCAGTGAGTTTGCATGAGAATTCTGACGGCGTCACGCTTTAACTAAATCAAGGGCGTCACGGCTTAAATCATAAGGGGACGGCGTCACGTTTAGGATCCGACGGCGTCAAGCCTTGATAAGCCAGAATGGATTTTTGAAGAGCTAAAGAGGGACGGCGTCAAGATGGTCATCCGGGAACCCTAAAAGCGGCGAGGTGACGGCGTCACAATGCATAAGGTGACGCCGTCAGATGTCAAAGTCTATATATAGTTTTCTAATTTTTTGTCATTAAGGGAGAGCTTAGTGTGTGGAATTTTGGGATAAAACCCTAAGACGATTTTAGCTACTTTTTCAGGGCTTCTTGCCCTGAGATCTTCCATGTTTCATTGAAAGATAAGTTATCAATTAATCATTCAATATGTCTATGTGTTGTTTGATTCTATCTTATGCTTGTCTTTTGTTTAACATGTTAGGCTAATTTTATCTTGTGTTTGCTTAGATCTAATGAAACCTAGCTATTGATTATTGGTTGTTAGTGTGTTGTTAGTTGTATTGGATGATTGTTTATCTATGTTAGGCTTAAGAAAACTGGCTAACTTCCTATTCGGTAACTTGCTTGAACGTCTTAAGAAACATGAACCAAACGCGTACTAAAGGTTTTTATGGTTGTATTTAATGCACAAGCGAATTCTAGTGATCCCATGTTAGGAGCTTCCTAGCCGGCTCGACATAGGAGTGAAGTAGGAGCTTGTAGAGTTTGGGGAAGTAAGTACGCCACCCCACGAATGGTATTAAGGAATACACCCGTCATCCACGCGACTAATACACACTAATTAACCGGTAAAAGATAGTTAGGGAGTAAGGAAATCTAAGTAAACACATTTCTCTACACATAAGTTTCTCACCACTTTTCATTTTTGTTATTTTATTTTATTTGCATTTGTAGTAATTTGGGTTAGTTGACTAGCAACTAATTCCGCCCACTCCTTCAAAACCCGAGATTTTACTTGCTTTCATAAAATTATAAAAAACATAAAAAGAATCTTCCTCAACCCTTAGACCTAATTAGAGTAGCCTTTCACACCTAACGAACACTATTCCCTGTGGAGAACGATCAATCCCCCGTACTTACCACTACACTATACTACATCGGTCAGGTACACTGCCTGGTGGGGTTGTAAGCCTCTTGAGATCCCTCGAGAGGTAAAACCTGTTGTAAGGTTGCAAAACCCACGCATCAAGTTTTTGGCGCCGCTGCCGGGGAATAGTTATTGTTTAGGTTGAATTTTTATTTCTATTAGGTCTACTCACTAGATTCCTTTCTAGTGAGATTTTTATTTTATTTTTCTAGGTTTTCTTTAGTCTATCTATTTTCTTCGTGTCTTTGTTCGTAACCATTACCGTCCGACATCATGGAAGATGGTAATATCCTTAACCCACACAACCCACCACCACAACAACCACCACCACCTCCTAGAGCCCGTACTTTAGGAGAGTATTCCCGTCCTAGCCAACATGGCTATCGAAATACCATTGAGCTCACTCAAGGAGCCAATATCACACCCTTGCGATCCGACACCATCCGGTTGGTGCAAAGCGGATGCGCATTCCATGGACTTCGTTCTGAAGATCCTAATCAACATCTCAAGGACTTTCTTAAAATCGTTGATTCTATAGACCTTGATGTTGCCACTCGAGAGACGACCCGATTGCGTCTCTTCCAATTCTCTCTGCGGGACCAAGCTAGTCAGTGGCTAGAACGTCAACCCGCAGGATCCATCACCTCTTGGGATGATCTCACCACTCGTTTCCTTGCTCAGTTTTTCCCACCGGGAAGAACTACCAAGCTAAGGAATGATATCTTGATGTTCCAACAACGTCAAGGCGAAACTCTCTACGAGGCATGGACTCGATTCAAGGACTTACTCCAAAAAGTCCCTCACCATGGCATAGAACTTTGGCTCCAAGTCCAAATCTTCTATGACCATATCAATCTCTCCACGAGGCAAACCATTGACCAATCGGCCGGTGGCAAGCTACGTGATCTAAGTGCGGAACAATCATGGGCTCTCCTAGAGGATCTTGCTCTTTATGACAACGAAAGTTGGAGTGATCCCCGTGATTTGAATAAAACGGTCAAGGCAATATCTTTGCCTTTGAACAATTCAAGCACTTCCGACCGTAGGATCGTAGAACTTGAAGACCAAGTCAAGTTTCTCATGAAATCCTACGAGGCTCCTAAACCTTCAAGCCAAGTGAACAAAATCACTTCTTCATGTGAATTATGTAGTGGTCCCCACGACACTCGTGATTGCATGGAACTCCCCGAACAAGCTTTTGTGGACTACGCATCCTCGCGTACCGACGGAGCGGGAGACAAGTGGTACACTTTCAAGCCCGAGCCAAACCCTTATGGTGATTCATACAACCCCTCATGGAAAAATCACCCGAACCTTAGGTGGAAACAAAACCGAAACTCACAACAAATCAATTCTTCCAACCCACCTAATCGTTTCCAATCAAGCGGTTCCAACTCGAACCGTACTTTCAACAACAATCCTTCCGGCAATGGTAGTACCAATAACTTTGAAGGATTGATGTCTCAATTTATGGCATCTCAAGAAGCTCGTTTAGCCAAGTTTGAAGCCGATTTCAAACAGAAACAAAGCGAGATGACCGACAAGATTGACACCTTGTTGAAAGCCCTCAATGACCGAGAAATGGGAGCACTCCCTAGCAACACGGTCAAGAACCCGAAACTAAACGTCAACGCTATTTCATCGGTTTCGTCCCCTAGTTCTTGTCCACAATATTATTCGGTCAATTCCATGAGCACGTGTTTCAAACAAACCCAAATCATTCCAAGTGACCAAGAAGTTATGACATCCAAATTGGTCAACAACATAGTTGAAACACCTCCCACTCAAAACCTTGACGATGAATTCAAGGAGCTCCACCTTGAAAGTCCGGTTGTTGATGAGAAGAAGCTCAAGTTAGGCGAAAAAGGGACCGCCTTTGTTCAAAACAAGCTACCTAAGAAGTTAGATGATCCGGGCTTATTTGTTCTACCTTGCAAGATCGGTAATTCGGAGGCTTATGATACATTAGCCGATCTTGGATCAAGCCTTAACCTACTTCCGTTACCTCTCTACACCTCTCTAAAACTTGGAAAACTTGAAGAAACCGAGGTGATAATAGGCTTAGCGGATGGAAGTGTTGCTTACCCGGTTGGAGTAGTTAAGGACGTGTTAGTGCACATTGGAAAACTAACCATTTTAGCCGATTTCCACGTCCTTGATATGGTTAGCGACCCTACATGCCCCTTGTTGATAGGTAGAGGATTTTTAGCGACCGCTAGTGCTATGATTGATTGTAAGGAATCCAAGATAGCGGTAGGAGAAGGGGATACTTGGTCAGTCTATGATGTTAAGAAACATGCCTATGATACTAGTGAGGAACCGACACCCCATTGGTTAGAATTAAATAGGAGACCATCTAGATATGGACCTTGGATCGATAGAGACTTCATAGGACCCCAACGCCCATTTTACCTAGAAGAGGACTTTGTTAACCGAACGCATTCGGTAGAGCAACTCTTGGCTAGGGACACCGAATTGGATCCATTTGAAGACCCTCTAGTTTTTAGAAGGATGATTGATTTCCTAGGAGTTTTGCCAATTAACCTAGGAATGAATAAGTGGATTTGTGAGGAAGATGATCATAAGTGGAATTGGGATAAACCACCCAATGATGGAGATGGGTCATGGCATATCAAGATGACATTGTATGACCCGGATGGAGAGAAGTTTGAAAAGACATATCGTACTGAGCGGACCAATAGGAAACTTCAATCCAAGCTTAACCCTAAAGACGTCCTTGATGACGAGCTTACTTACATAGGGTAGCGTGACTTAGAGTCTAGCTACAAGACTCGTTAATAAAGAAAGGCGCTTCTTGGGAGGCAACCCAAGCTTTATTTATTTTATTTGCTTTGTGTGTTTATTTGTTTGTTTGTTTGTTTTTATTTGTTTCCGTATGTGTGTTTAATTTTTATTCTTATTGATTCATGTTCAAAACTAATTTGTGAAAATGCTTTATGTTGTTTTTAACTTCGTCTTAACTACATATAAAGGTATTTTGCAAAAGATAAGTGTAAGGGAAATCTAAATTGGTTTATTAGAACACATATGAACATGAATCGTAATAATAATAAATTAACATACATATCCGTATTTGTTTGAGTCAAATGCTTGTATCGAGTCATAATGATGTTTTGCAGGATTTCCAGGAAGTAAGGTAAAGGTTTTTCCAGAAATTTTCCGGAAACTTAAAATGAGAATTTTTGTCAGGTCATTTCTGACGGCGTCAGGGGTTATAACCTGACGGCGTCAGATTTAATTTTCAGAAATTTTTGAAATTTTTGTTTTTAAAAAGTTTTTATTAAAATCTCCAACTTATAATCTCCAGGAATCTGCAAAATTATCATTCCACAAGCATTATATCCTTATATATAGATTTTATCCCGCCGATGTTATGCAGGTTTTCGTGTTTGTTTTCTCAGGTTCAACAGGTTATTTTGGACAAGGAAATGTTTTGAATCAAGCTTATGGCGATGCATTAGTCATGGAGCTTCAACATTCTCTTTGGAGGAAGATTTAACCGTGTAATTTCATTATCCAACGAGCGAATCAGGGGAGTATTTGATTTCATTCTTTTACTTTATGCTTTTACATCTTGTTATTTGAACATTGGGGACAATGTTCATCTTAAGTGTAAGGGGAGGGTAAAAGTACGATTTTAGAGAATACAATTGCGCTTGATTTTTGTTTGTTTGATGGTAGATGTGTAATAAAACTGAGAGAAATACTTGTTAAGGTAATTTTAGTGCCAAATTTAAAATTTTTTACAACATATAGGAGTGAAACTTTGATCCTAATAAGCGTCTCACGGATAGGAGTTATATGACTAGCACAAAAACCGTACCACTAAAAAATTTTCCACCCCAAATATGTGAGGTTCACCCCTAGAATTGGTAGGAAAAGCATTTATGCTATGATGTGTGTACCGGTAGCACTTAGATTCTAGAACTTGCGTTAGGACCATTCCAAGGCCACAAGTGAGACTACATTCGTGTAGTTAGATTTACTACATGATAAGAGGCATTAGGATTAACCCATTGTTTTACACCTGTGTTTTTGTTATAATTACATTGGCTACATTGGTCAAGTAATTCTCCCACACCCTTTGCGTTGTACTCATTTTTAGTACACGATACCCCTAGTACACCCCTCAGAGCCTATCTTTTCGTTTCGACCTTTAAGCATTTTACTTGAAGGAAGAATTTGTTTACACCCCACTAAAATGTACACCCAAATCGCCTTAGCCTACCTTGTATGCACTCATTTTTAGTGCATTATTGTTACAACATTTGTTTAAACCCAAGTTAATTATCTAGTTGATTACATGGTTGCTAAGTCGAGTCATATCCTTGTACATATTGTTTTGGGATGATTGGGACTCATGGGCAAAGTACTAGTGTTATGGAGTAATGGGGAAGAACATCATTTATTACCCCCATATGTGCTAAATGTTTTAAAAGTACTCCAAGTTTTTCAATTATCTTAATTCGAGTCATTAGAATAGTTATTTGTAAAGTTATGTAAAAGTTCAAGTGTAAGGGGATGCAACGCCCCTATGATGTATTATTTTGGATGGTAGGGTAAAAGTGTATGCAAAAAAAAAAAAAAAAAAAAAAAAAAAAAAAAAAAAAATCGAAAAAATCAAGAAAAATACAAAAAAAAAAAAAAAAAAAAAAAAAAAAAAAAATGAGAAAAAGAAAAATAGAAAAAACATACGGACTACCATCCCGTTTCATTTTATGTTTATTTTATGTTTTTGTTTTGTTATTTTCTTTCATTAGCTTAAGATCGAGTCTAGTCTTGGCTTAGCAACGTTGTATAGTACATGTAATTGATCAAGATTTTTAACTCGCCACCAGTAAAATATCCTTTATCCAACCAAACCGTGTTTTCCTTTTCCCTACACCTAACGTTATAACCCATTTAAAAGCCCTCTTTGATAGTTTATCTTAGGTGCTTACGCCTAGTGGAGGAGGTTTTCGATCCTTTCCCAAGCCTATGGTAATCTATTTGCTATGACAGGTAGTGAGAGATATTTTCCGTTTTCATTTATGAGATTTATTTTGATGACACTTGAGAGATGTGAGTATCTAAACACTACTTGTGAGGTGCTAGTATGTAATCTCCGTGCTTATTATGATTGAAGTGGAACGATTATTTGTTGTAATTACTTTTATGTTTGCATTAAATGACCCCTAACTTGTATTTTGATTAGAATTAAAGCGCATTTGCTTGAGGACAAGCAAATCTCAAGTGTAAGGGTATTTGATGAGGCGAAAAGTGTACCGCTTTTAAGGGGTCATTTAAGCCCGAAATCGTATTTATTTGATCAAATATTGCCCTAAATCGTTCCTTTTGTCATTTTAGGTACTTTTGAGGAGAAATCTGGAAAAGGAGGCATTTTGGACGTTTTTGGAGCATAAAAGTGAAGAAAACGGCAAAGTCTCAAAATTGTGCTGAAAGTCACCTTTGACGGCGTCAACATTAACTCCAGACGGCGTCATGCCTTGGCAAGAAAAGTTGGATGTGAAATTTACTCATGACGGGCCAGTGAGTTTGCATGAGAATTCTGACGGCGTCACGCTTTAACTAAATCAAGGGCGTCACGGCTTAAATCATAAGGGGACGGCGTCACGTTTAGGATCCGACGGCGTCAAGCCTTGATAAGCCAGAATGGATTTTTGAAGAGCTAAAGAGGGACGGCGTCAAGATGGTCATCCGGGAACCCTAAAAGCGGCGAGGTGACGGCGTCACAATGCATAAGGTGACGCCGTCAGATGTCAAAGTCTATATATAGTTTTCTAATTTTTTGTCATTAAGGGAGAGCTTAGTGTGTGGAATTTTGGGATAAAACCCTAAGACGATTTTAGCTACTTTTTCAGGGCTTCTTGCCCTGAGATCTTCCATGTTTCATTGAAAGATAAGTTATCAATTAATCATTCAATATGTCTATGTGTTGTTTGACTCTATCTTATGCTTGTCTTTTGTTTAACATGTTAGGCTAATTTTATCTTGTGTTTGCTTAGATCTAATGAAACCTAGCTATTGATTATTGGTTGTTAGTGTGTTGTTAGTTGTATTGGATGATTGTTTATCTATGTTAGGCTTAAGAAAACTGGCTAACTTCCTATTCGGTAACTTGCTTGAACGTCTTAAGAAACATGAACCAAACGCGTACTAAAGGTTTTTATGGTTGTATTTAATGCACAAGCGAATTCTAGTGATCCCATGTTAGGAGCTTCCTAGCCGGCTCGACATAGGAGTGAAGTAGGAGCTTGTAGAGTTTGGGGAAGTAAGTACGCCACCCCACGAATGGTATTAAGGAATACACCCGTCATCCACGCGACTAATACACACTAATTAACCGGTAAAAGATAGTTAGGGAGTAAGGAAATCTAAGTAAACACATTTCTCTACACATAAGTTTCTCACCACTTTTCATTTTTGTTATTTTATTTTATTTGCATTTGTAGTAATTTGGGTTAGTTGACTAGCAACTAATTCCGCCCACTCCTTCAAAACCCGAGATTTTACTTGCTTTCATAAAATTATAAAAAACATAAAAAGAATCTTCCTCAACCCTTAGACCTAATTAGAGTAGCCTTTCACACCTAACGAACACTATTCCCTGTGGAGAACGATCAATCCCCCGTACTTACCACTACACTATACTACATCGGTCAGGTACACTGCCTGGTGGGGTTGTAAGCCTCTTGAGATCCCTCGAGAGGTAAAACCTGTTGTAAGGTTGCAAAACCCACGCATCAAGTTTTTGGCGCCGCTGCCGGGGAATAGTTATTGTTTAGGTTGAATTTTTATTTCTATTAGGTCTACTCACTAGATTCCTTTCTAGTGAGATTTTTATTTTATTTTTCTAGGTTTTCTTTAGTCTATCTATTTTCTTCGTGTCTTTGTTCGTAACCATTACCGTCCGACATCATGGAAGATGGTAATATCCTTAACCCACACAACCCACCACCACAACAACCACCACCACCTCCTAGAGCCCGTACTTTAGGAGAGTATTCCCGTCCTAGCCACCATGGCTATCGAAATACCATTGAGCTCACTCAAGGAGCCAATATCACACCCTTGCGATCCGACACCATCCGGTTGGTGCAAAGCGGATGCGCATTCCATGGACTTCGTTCTGAAGATCCTAATCAACATCTCAAGGACTTTCTTAAGCCTTAAACCGCTTTTAAGGGTCATTTAAGCCTTAAATCGCATTTATTTGATCAAATATTGCCCTAAATCGTTCCTTTTGTCATTTTAGGTACTTTTGAGGAGAAATCTGGAAAAGGAGGCATTTTGGACGTTTTTGGAGCATAAAAGTGAAGAAAACGGCAAAGTCTCATAAATCGGCTGAAAGTCACCTTTGACGGCGTCACAATTCACTCTGGACGGCGTCATGCTTTGGCAAGAAAAGGTGGACGTGAAATTTACTCATGATAAGCCAGTGAAAATAGCATGTGAATTCTGACGACGTCACGCTTTAACTTGATCAAGGGCGTCACGGCTTAAATCAAAGAAGGACGGCGTCAAGTTCAAGGTTCGACGGCGTCAAGCCTTGATAAGCCAGAATGGATTTTTGAAGAGCTAAAGAGGGACGGCGTCAAGAAGGTCATCCGGGAACCCTAGAAGCGGCGAGGTGACGGCGTCACACTCCATAAGGTGACGCCGTCAGATCCAAAAGTCTATATATAGTTTTCTAATTTTTTGTCATTAGAGAGAGCTTAGTGTGTGGAATTTTGGGAGAAAACCCTAAGACGAATTTAGCTTCTTTTTCAAGGCTTTTAGCCTTGAGATCTTCCATGTTACATTGAAGATAAGTTATCAATTAATCATTCAATATGTCTATGTGTTGTTTGATTTTATCTTATTCTTGTCTTTTGATTAACATTTTAGGCTAAATTTATCTTGTGTTTGCTTAGATCTAATGAAACCTAGCTATTGATTATTGGTTATTAGTGTGTTGTTAGTTGTATTGGATGATTGTTTATCTATGTTAGGCTTAAGAAAACTGGCTAACTTCCTATTCGGTAACTTGCTTGAACGTCTTAAGAAACATGAACCAAATGCGTACTAAAGGTTTTTATGGTTGTATTTAATGCACAAGCGAATTCTAGTGATCCCATGTTAGGAGCTTCCTAGCCGGCTCGACATAGGAGTGAAGTAGGAGCTTGTAGAGTTGGGGAAGTAAGTACGCCACCCCACGAATGGTATTAAGGAATACACCCGTCATCCACGCGACTAATACACACTAATTAACCGGTAAAAGATAGTTAGGGAGTAAGGAAATCTAAGTAAACACATTTCTCTACACATAAGTTTCTCTCCAACATTTTCATTTTTGTTATTTTATTTTATTTGCATTCGTAGTAATTTGGGTTAGTTGGCTAGCAACTAATTCCGCCCACTCTTTCAAACCCGAGATTTTACTTGCTTTCATAAAAAAATATAAAAACATAAAAAGAATCTTCCTCAACCCTTAGACCTATTAGAGTAGTCTTTCATACCTAACGAACACTATTCCCTGTGGAGAACGATCAATCCCCCGTACTTACCACTACACTATACTACATCGGTCAGGTACACTGCCTGGTGGGGTTGTAAGCCTCTTGAGATCCCTCGAGAGGTAAAACCTGTTGTAAGGTTACAAAACCACGCAATCAAGTTTTTGGCGCCGCTGCCGGGGAATAGTTATTGTTTAGGTTGAATTTTTATTTCTATTAGGTCTACTCACTAGATTCCTTTCTAGTGATATTTTTATTTTATTTTTCTAGATTTTCTTTAGTCTATCTATTTTCTTCGTTTCTTTGTTCGTAACCATTACCATCCAACATCATGGAAGATGGTAATATCCTTAACCCCCACAACCCACCACCACAACAACCACCACCACCTCCTAGAGCCCGTACTTTAGGAGAGTATTCCCGTCCTAGCCACCATGGCTATCGAAACACCATTGAGCTCACTCAAGGAGCCAATATCACACCCTTGCGATCCGACACCATCCGGTTGGTGCAAAGCGGATGCGCATTCCATGGACTTCGTTCTGAAGATCCTAATCAACATCTCAAGGACTTTCTCAAAATCGTTGATTCTATAGACCTTGATGTTGCCACTCGAGAGACGACCCGATTGCGTCTCTTCCAATTCTCTTTGCGGGACCAAGCTAGTCAGTGGCTAGAACGTCAACCCGCAGGATCCATTACCTCTTGGGATGATCTCACTACTCGTTTCCTTGCTCAGTTTTTCCCACCGGGAAGAACTACCAAGCTAAGGAATGATATCTTGATGTTCCAACAACGTCAAGGCGAAACTCTCTACGAGGCATGGACTCGATTCAAGGACTTACTCCGAAAAGTCCCTCACCATGGCATGGATCCTTGGCTACAAATCCAAATCTTCTATGATGGTGTCAATCATCAAACCAGAAGAGCCATAGATTACGCCGCCAATGGGAGATTGAGCAGGCTCAGTGTCGATAAGTGCTGGGAAGTCATTGAGGACTTAGCACAATACGAAGAGGAAGAATGGAATGACTCAACGTTCTCGGAAGAAGGGATTTTAAATTGCATGAGTGCAACCCAAGAACAGCTGTTCGCAAACATAAAAAGGCAGGTTGAGAGCTTAATGAAAGCTGAGACACCTACGGCTGATGAAAATCCCAATGAGTGCGTGAACACAATTGGTAAACATACGTTTCATCAATTCTCACGACAAGATGAGTTTGAGGGGATAATGCTAACTTTTGTGAACAACCAAGAAAGGCGGATCCAGGAATTAGAGACTCACTTGAAAAATACCCAAGATATGTTCATGGAACTAGCAGAAAAATTCATCTCGAGAATAAAAGAGAAAATTAGGGAAGCAGCCTCACACAAAAAGATCGAGAAGATCTTTGAACTCATTGTCCCTAATGAACCATACAACGAATGGGATGATGGAACCCCTCTCCCCGAGCCTTCACTTTTAAAACCCTCTTATCTACTTGGATCCTCTCGCGAGAAAAAGAATTCTCAAGATCGTAGCATTTTCGTGGGAAGCATGGTTTTCACGCTCCCTAACTTTCATGAGGCTAGGAAACGATCTTTTGGCTTTAAGCCAGGCGTGAGGAGAACTCAATTAAAGCACATCCTCATTTCAAAAACCCCCTGTAAAAGCTCCTCTCACTCCCTGAATACCTGCCGTGACGGAGACTGGAACCTGAATGTGACGTCAACCGGCCCTTTTCAACATTTTACTACACCCCGTGACAGTAACAAAACATTTGACCCAGGAGGAACTTGTTAACGAGACTAGCTATCAGGATTATTGATCCTGACTAGCTGCTCTCTTAAAATACGAGGGGCTCATTTGTAAACTGGCACAAAGTAGTAAAATACGCTAATCTGACGGCGTCAGAATTTAAACGTGACGTCGTCACCCCGTCTGCACAGCAATAATAACTTTAATTCCATCACTTTCATCACAAACCCCACAAACCATATCCTCTCCAACCCCACCTTCGAATTTCCAGGATCAAATTCACCGACTTTCGTCATCAATTTCCACGTGGTAAGTAATTTTTATTCATTCTTTTCGTTTCAATTACTCATAGGATTTGTCAATTTCGAAAACCCTCTACTCATGATACCCTAGGGTTGATTCATGCTTAGAACTCATAATGTCTTTTAATTAGTGTTATTTTAGCAATGATTAAAAGCATGTGATTTTTAGCAATCAAATGGGTTAATTCACTAATAGGGTGGCCACGAATTTGAACCATAACCTGTGATCCAATCACCCATTTTTCTGTAAAAAGTGGTGTGTGGTTATTGAGCCTGAAGTTTGAATATTGATTTTTCCCTCGTAATTATGGATTTGAACTTGGTCGAATCTGACGGCGTCACCTATCAAAGCGTGACGGCGTCAGACCTGTCTGATGCGCCACCAAATCTTTAATTCACATATTAACACTTTTGTTCCTCCTGCTTTGTTCCAGATAATGAGTAAGCGTCAAAGACCCAGCCGAGGAAGTTCTTCCCGATCTCAACAAGAAAACTTTGGGGATACGGTCCTCAGTTGGGGTGTCTTTGACAACGACGCTGCTACAAGCAAATACGCACAATTGCTGCTGCACAAGGTCGAGAATGGAGCCGTGGTTGACTGGGGCTTTCTGAGGAGAGTAGGTCTTGAGCAGACCTTTCTCCAAAGTTTTCAGACGGATGGGTTTACCGGCCCTCAGTGGGAGAGACTGTTTAAAATTCAGGAGCCGGTATATGAGGAATTGGTACGGGAGTTCTTCGCCACCTTTCATTTTGACATGGCTGAGGCAAGGACCGATGTGGGTGGTACCACGATCTATTTCAGGCTGGGGGGTGAGCTAAGGACGTGTTCTATTGCTGAGTTTGGGTGGAGACTTGGGTTGTACGATCAGCATGATACCATTCAGGTAGGGTTCATGCAGAGGTTGTTGCGTGGGGAGTCGATGAAGAATGATTTTAGATGCTCCATGTTTTGGCAAACTATTGGGGATGGGGTGTATACCTCGACCACTGTGGCATCCCAAATCAGGGATCCTAGGGTTCGGTTGACTCATCGTTGCCTCACCTACAGTTTGACAGGGCGTCACAGCTCTCACCACCGTGTCACTGGTTCTGATCTCTTCTACCTGTACACCATCTACTCTAATGATGTTTACTGCAACATCCCGTTTTGGGTTGCTAGCTTTATGCATGGTAGAGTTGGGGAGAGGGAAGGAGACAGGATTTATGGAGGGATGTTTATCACCCGACTGGCCCAGTCTTATGGAGTCCTCAGGCCCGAGGTCATGAGGTATTTGAGTGGTGATAAATGCAGGACGGTGAAGGAGAGGTCCCTGAAGCAGATGGAGGTGATCATGGAGATGCATGACGGGTCCTTTATGTGGTATCACCCAGTTGGAGCTGAGGATGATGATGATGAGGATGATGAGGAGGAGGAGGAGCCCCAGCAGCAGCAGCATGAGGGGTATGAGGCCGGTACAGCTGATTACTACTGGCACATGAGCAGGGGGGACTGGCAGGCTCACCAGGGGACCTGGATGGGCCAGGTTGATACGTGGAGGACCAGGGTGGACGAGAGGTTCGACTGGATATATGATCACACGGTTCGTCAGATGCAGCATCTATCTATACGTGATCAATTGGACCCACATCTGCAGGTTGACCCTTTCCCGGGTCGTGAGCAGGATTACCCTCCATATGGGTACCACGGGCATCTTCCTCCTGGCTATGACTATCGCCAAGGTCCCCCACCCCAGTGATGATGTGATTTGATGTTTTGATGTTTGAACAATTTGATATTTGGTTGTATGTGTTGAAACAATATGGTCTGTAATAATTTAGGGAAGGCATCTGTTTGCCTTAAAACATTTGTTACATTGATTTTATTTATCGCATGCTAGCCTCATTTGATTACTTTATTTGTTATTTATTTGCTCTTTGCGTTTATTTATTTGTTTGTTTGATTTTATTTGTTTCCGTATGTGTGTTTAATTTTTATTCTTATTGATTCATGTTCAAAATCTAATTTGTGAAAATGCTTTATTTTGTTTTTAACTTCGTCTTAACTACATATAAAGGTATTTTGCAAAAGATAAGTGTAAGGGAAATCTAAATCGGTTTGTTAGAACACAAATGAACATGAATCGTAATAATGATAAATTAGCATACATATTAGTATTTGTTTAAGTCAAATGCTTGTATCGAGTCATAATGATGTTTTGCAGGATTTCCAGGAAGTAAGGTAAAGGTTTTTCCAGAAATTTTCCGGAAACTTAAAATGAGAATTTTTGTCAGGTCATTTCTGACGGCGTCAGGGTTTATAACCTGACGGCGTCAGATTTAATTTTCAGAAATTTTTGAAAGTTTTGTTTTCATAAAAAGTTTTTATTAAAATCTCCAACTTATAATCTCCAGGAATCTGCAAATTTATCATTCCACAAGCATTATATCCTTATATATAGATTTATCCCGCCGATGTTATGCAGGTTTTCGTGTTTGTTTTCTCAGGTTTAACAGGTTATTTTGGACAAGGAAATGTTTTTTGAATCAAGCTTATGGCGATGCATTAGTCATGGAGCTTCAACATTCTCTTTGGAGGAAGATCTAACCGTGTTATTTCATTATCCACCGAGCGAATCAGGGGAGTATTTGATTTCATTCTTTTACTTTTTACTTTTACATCTTGTTATTTGAACATTGGGGACAATGTTCATCTTAAGTGTAAGGGGGGGTAAAAGTACGATTTTTGAGAATACAATTGCGCTTGATTTTTGTTTGTTTAATAGTAGATGTGTAATAAAACTGAGATAAATACCTGTTAGGGCAATTTTAGTGCCAAATTTAAAATTTTTTACAACATATAGGAGTGAAACTTTGATCTTAATGAGCGTCTCACGGATAGGAGTTATATGACTAGCACAAAAACCGTACCACTAAAAAATTTTCCACCCCCAAATATGTGAGGTTCGCCCCTAGAATTGGTAGGAAAAGCATTTATGCTATGATGTGTGTACCGGTAGCACTTAGATTCCAGAACTTGCGTTAGGACCATTCCGAGGCCACAAGTGAGACTACATTCGTGTAGTTAGATTTACTACATGATAAGAGGCATTAGGATTAACCCATTGTTTTACACCTGTGTTTTTGTTATAATTACTTTGGCTACATTGGTCAAGTAATTCTCCCACACCCTTCGCGTTGTACTCATTATTAGTACACGATACCCCTAGTACACCCCTCAGAGCCTATCTTTTCGTTTCGACCTTTAAGCATTTTACTTAAAGGAAGAATTTGTTACACCCCACTAAAATGTACACCCAAATCGCCTTAGCCTACCCTGTATGCACTCATTTTTAGTGCATTATTGTTACAACATTTGTTTAAACCCAAGTTAATTATCTAATTGATTACATGGTTGCTAAGTCGAGTCATATCTTTGTACATATTGTTTTGGGACGATTGGGACTCATGGGTAAAGTACTAGTGTAATGGAGTAATGGGGAAGAACATCATTTATTACCCCCATATGTGCTAAATGTTTTAAAAGTACTCCAAGTTTTTCAATTATCTTAATTCGAGTCATTAGATTAATATTTGTAAAGTTATGTAAAAGTTCAAGTGTAAGGGGGATGCAATGCCCCTATGATGTATTATTTTGGATGGTAGGGCAAAAGTGTATGAAAAAAAAAAAAAAAAAAAAAAAATCGAAAAATCAAGAAAAATACAAAAAAAAAATGAGAAAAAGAAAAATAGAAAAAACATACGGACTACCATCCCGTTTCATTTTATGTTTATGTTTTGTTATTTTCTTTCATTAGCTTAAGATCGAGTCTAGTCTTGGCTTAGCAACATTGTATAGTACATGTAATTGATCAAGATCTTTAACTAGCCACCAGTAAAATATCCCTTATCCAACAAAACCGTGTTTTCCTTTTCCCTACACCTAACGTTATAACCCATTTAAAAGCCCTCTTTGATAGTTTATCTTTGGTGCTTACGCCTAGTGGAGGAGGTTTTCGATCCTTTCCCAAGCCTATGGTAATCTATTTGCTATGACAGGTAGTGAGAGATATTATCCGTTTTCATTTATGAGATTTATTTTGATGACACTTGAGAGATGTGAGTATCTAAACACTACTTGTGAGGTGCTAGTATGTAATCTCCGTGCTTATTATGATTAAAGTGGAACAATTATTTGTTGTAATTACTTTTATGTTTGCATTAAATGACCCCTAACTTGTATTTTGATTAGAATAAAAGCGCATTTGCTTGAGGACAAGCAAATCTCAAGTGTAAGGGTATTTGATGAAGCGAAAAGTGTACCGCTTTTAAGGGGTCATTTAAGCCTTAAATCGCATTTATTTGATCAAATATTGCCCTAAATCGTTCCTTTTGTCATTTTAGGTACTTTTGAGGAGAAATCTGGAAAAGGAGGCATTTTGGACGTTTTTGGAGCATAAAAGTGAAGAAAACGGAAAAGTCTCATAAATCGGCTGAAAGTCACCTTTGACGGCGTCACAATTCACTCTGGACGGCGTCATGCTTTGGCAAGAAAAGGTGGACGTGAAATTTACTCATGATAAGCCAGTGAAAATAGCATGTGAATTCTGACGACGTCACGCTTTAACTTGATCAAGGGCGTCACGGCTTAAATCAAAGAAGGACGGCGTCAAGTTCAAGGTTCGACGGCGTCAAGCCTTGATAAGCCAGAATGGATTTTTGAAGAGCTAAAGAGGGACGGCGTCAAGAAGGTCATCCGGGAACCCTAGAAGCGGCGAGGTGACGGCGTCACACTCCATAAGGTGACGCCGTCAGATCCAAAAGTCTATATATAGTTTTCTAATTTTTTGTCATTAGAGAGAGCTTAGTGTGTGGAATTTTGGGAGAAAACCCTAAGACGAATTTAGCTTCTTTTTCAAGGCTTTTAGCCTTGAGATCTTCCATGTTACATTGAAGATAAGTTATCAATTAATCATTCAATATGTCTATGTGTTGTTTGATTTTATCTTATTCTTGTCTTTTGATTAACATGTTAGGCTAAATTTATCTTGTGTTTGCTTAGATCTAATGAAACCTAGCTATTGATTATTGGTTATTAGTGTGTTGTTAGTTGTATTGGATGATTGTTTATCTATGTTAGGCTTAAGAAAACTGGCTAACTTCCTATTCGGTAACTTGCTTGAACGTCTTAAGAAACATGAACCAAATGCGTACTAAAGGTTTTTATGGTTGTATTTAATGCACAAGCGAATTCTAGTGATCCCATGTTAGGAGCTTCCTAGCCGGCTCGACATAGGAGTGAAGTAGGAGCTTGTAGAGTTGGGGAAGTAAGTACGCCACCCCACGAATGGTATTAAGGAATACACCCATCATCCACGCGACTAATACACACTAATTAACCGGTAAAAGATAGTTAGGGAGTAAGGAAATCTAAGTAAACACATTTCTCTACACATAAGTTTCTCTCCAACATTTTCATTTTTGTTATTTTATTTTATTTGCATTCGTAGTAATTTGGGTTAGTTGGCTAGCAACTAATTCCGCCCACTCTTTCAAACCCGAGATTTTACTTGCTTTCATAAAAAAATATAAAAACATAAAAAGAATCTTCCTCAACCCTTAGACCTATTAGAGTAGTCTTTCATACCTAACGAACACTATTCCCTGTGGAGAACGATCAATCCCCCGTACTTACCACTACACTATACTACATCGGTCAGGTACACTGCCTGGTGGGGTTGTAAGCCTCTTGAGATCCCTCGAGAGGTAAAACCTGTTGTAAGGTTACAAAACCACGCAATCAATTATCTCTGATCGCGATAGTAGCTTTACCTCGCGGTTCTGGCAATCGTTGCAAAGGGCGTTGGATACACGATTGGATATGAGCACTGCTTATCATCCGCAGACGGATGGGCAAAGTGAGCGAACGATTCAGACTTTGGAAGATTTACTTAGGGCATGTGCTATTGATTTTGGAGGAAGCTGGGATACTCATCTACCTTTGGCGGAGTTTTCCTATAATAACAGCTATCATTCCAGTATTAGGTGTGCACCATTTGAAATGTTATATGGGAGGAAGTGTAGATCGCCTGTTCTATGGGCAGAGGTTGGGACAAGCCAACTAATTGGTCCTGAACTAGTGCAAGAGACTACGGATAAGGTGTTTCAGATTAAGGAAAGACTTAAGGCAGCGAGAGATCGCCAGAAAGGCAAATTAGCACCAAGATGCTGAAAGTGTGTTTCTTGGGATGCTGAAAGTGTCTCCTTGGAAAGGTGTTGTGCGTTTCGGTAAGAAAGGCAAATTAGCACCAAGATATGTAGGGCCGTTCGAGATTACGGAAAGAATTGGACTTGTGGCATATCGGTTGAAATTGCCTGAAGAGTTAAGTAGTGTGCATGATACGTTTCACGTATCTAATCTGAAGAAATGTTTGGCGGATGCTAGTCTGCATGTGCCATTAGATGAGATTAAGATTGATAAGACCCTTCATTTTGTTGAGGAACCTGTTGAGATTATGGACCGAGAGGTTAAGAGTATGAAGCGTGGTAAGATAGCGTTGGTAAAGGTACGTTGGAATTCCAAGCGTGGTCCTGAGTTTACTTGGGAACGTGAGGATCAGATGCGGTCCAAGTACCCAAAGTTGTTTGCTGAGAAGGTTGGTGAGACGAGCTACTAAATCTCGGGACGCGATTTCCCTAAGTGGGGGATGATGTAACAACCATGATTTTAGCAGGTTAGTTTGACTAATAGTCTCAACCTACCTAACTTTTGTTTGGTGTGTATTATGTGTTTATGTGTGATATATGTGTGGTAAGTACGTGTGTTGGCACTAAATCCCTTGGTGTGAGGTTGTTATTATGATTTGAGTAGTATTGATTTTGGGATAAGTTCATTTTGATCACCTTGGTGGTGTAGAAATGACTTGTGTAGTTTGGTGTTTTGTGGTCTTGCGTAACAAGTCTCCGTTCAAGTATTTGAGCGTTAGTAAGTTAGGTGGAGGTTGTTTTTATGTGTCATGTGTTCAAAGAGTGTGAAATTCTATTTTTGGAAACTTTGTTTTGAAAATGATAATTTTTCTGGGTTGTCGTAAAAACGAAAGTTTATCGCGTAAGGTGTTAAGTTCGGTATACGGTTTTTATAAAATATCAAGAGTAAAAGGTTTTTAAGTGTAATAATTAAATTTAATAAAAATAAATAAATAAAATATATATCTTATATGGGGCGGCCGAATATAGGGATTAGGGGGGATTAGGAAACCAAATTTAATCTCAAATACACTTACCAATTATAAAGAGTGTAAAACCCGAAAATTAATATAATCTGAAAGGACAAAAATGCCCTCAAATTTAAAATTTTGAGAACTTATGAAGTCACATTGATAACACTATATATGTCCTAACCAAAGTTAAATAATAAGTAAAACATTGCATTATAATGTTTGTAAAAAAAAAAAAAAAAAAAAAAAAAAAAAAAAAAAAAAAAAAAAAAACTATGCTATAGGTGCCCCCTTGACCACAAAGTGGTCCAAGTTCATGATAGTTACAAGATTAATTGAGCCCATTAATGAAATTGATTATTTCCCTAATTACCCAAAATCAAATATACGGTTTCCATCTCATTCCATTATACCGAACATCAAAAAAAAAAAAAAAAAAAAAACCCTAAACTACTCTCTCTCTACAAAATTTCGATCCACTCTTGTGTTCTTCATCAAAATCCGATCGGCTAGGTACCAAAAGGAGAGGTTTTGGTGATTGTTGATCTTGTTCTTGTCCAAGGTAATCATATATGCATAATTTCAATCCATTTGAATTCATGAACATGAACCCTAATCGACCCATATGTGTTCTTTGTGTGTTCGATTCGGCCAAAGAAAAGAAAAGGAGAAGAGGCGTGTGATTTGATCTTGTCGTGTTTGTGATTCTTCGATTGGTCATCAAGGGTATTTGTATCATCTTTTTCTTTGATTCTTGTTGTCTTTTTGATGTGTTTGTCAAATTATATTCACATGAAATCATAATAAGAAACCACATAAAATAATGAATCAAGAACCCTAAAAATCTTATAAGTAAATCGGTTCAGTGGTGTGTGATGGTTTTGATCCGTTTTGATTATGTTAAGACCTGTGTTTATTAACCTAAATATGTGTTGGATCAACCTAAAATCGTTGGTGTTAAGGATTAATGAAATAGAATGACTAAAACCCTAAATTACACATATTTCTGTGATGACTGCTTCTGACCCAGAAAAATGTTCGACTTTGAACGCCTGTAAATAATTGTTAACGAAGTGTTTTTGGGTGTTTTAAGAGTCTAAAACTAAGTTCAATGAAATGGCTACCTGGGAAAATTTAGTTTGAAATTTTTAGAGGCTTGGAAGGTTACTTTTTGATTTTTAGAAAATTATGTGTCTGGTCGGATTTGTGAGTCTGGAAAATCAGTCCGGGTTTTTGATTTTTAATTTTCAAATCGTGTCGAGTTAGAAGGTTTCCTTTGAACTGGGTAATATATAAGATGTCTATTACTTCCTAGAATTTTTGTGGATTTTTTTAAATTTTTCTTAAAAGGTTTCTAACTAATAACTTTTCGTATAGTAAAATCAGTCAGAAATCTGGACGAGTTGGTTTAGGTGAATTTTAATCCATAGTTATGCTACTAAATAAAATCTGGAAAAATTTGGTAAAATACTTAAGACATGTGGGCATCTCTGGGAATTTTTGGGTAATTTATTACTGAGTTCTTGTATGGTTTATGATTTATAGAAAACCTAACAATTTCGTATATAAAACTGTGAGAAGTTATAAAAGGGTAAAATTGTAAACTAAAGGGTGTGATGTGTTTATTGTGTAACCTAAAGGGTGTAAATGGATAATTGGCTAAAACCAAAGGTCATGACTTGTAAAATCTGTAACTTGATGATATTTTCATATTATACCCTAAACTTATGCTAATTACCTAATGAACCCTAAATTATGAAAACTACTATATGAACACTAAAACTTTGTAAAAGACATTAAGAATCTTGAACTATGAATATGATCATCTATAATACTTTGAATTAGCATACGGGAATGATATAACATAAAGTCACCTAATATGGAATGAGGACAAGAATGAAACCTTACGGTCCTATGAACTTATAAGAGAACTTGTGCTTATTTGTAGATCGGGTGAAGAGGGAGTGATCTCCTACTTGATTTGATTTTCATTTCTTGCTTGCGTATTTCGTTAAGGTACAGATATTCTGCTTCTTTGATAAGAGGCCTTCATTCTCTGATTATGATTCGTATTAGGGTTTCCCTATACCTTTGCCATGTTCCCTTTATTCATGAACTCCGATTATTGAACCATCATGATATTGAACCTCTTATGATTATGAACCTTTCATGCATGAACCTTTAATTATGAACTCTTGACCATGAACCTTTGCTTATGAACCTTTCTTATGAACCTTTGCTTATGAACCTTGCTTATGAACCATGATTATGAACCTATGATTATGAACTTATGAAACATGATTATTGACCTATGCAAGTAAACTAAAAACATGATTCATGATACTTGACCTTTACCCTCAGTTTGATACTACGAGCCACTCACTAGGCATGAGGGTTTCATGTCCATGTCAGTCGATGCACCGATGGCATGACTCTAGGGCAGGAGAGTGATGACCTGTCCCGTCCCTGCATGTTATGTTTACGTAGAGGCAGATTATGGCCACCTGGGGCGTATGGATGCATCCTAGATTTGTTCATGTACATGTTATGTTATGTTATGTTATTCATGGTGACTGATGGTGTGTGCGATACACGTCTTTCACACTCTGGGAGCTAGCTACTCCAACCCATGATTGAGGACACCCCTCATATTTACAAGATACCCATGATGAGGACACCCCTCATATTTACAGGATACTAAGAGGTCTCCCCTCTACATGTTTATGGCTATGATTATGATTATGATTTCATGTTATGGGCTCGTAGTGGATTACTGACCTTCCCTTACCATGCACCTTTGTCCTTTCCCTTATGATACCATGTATTCTTACCATGTATTCTTACCTTGTATTCTCATCATGTACTCATGCTTCCATTCTCATTTACTCATGTATTATTCATTATGCTACTGCTTTGTTTCCGTTATATCTGTTCACTGGGCTTTTTAAGCTCAGCCGCACGTTTTCTTTTCGTGTGCGGCAGGTTATAAGCAGGACGACGGGTTTGGGTATGAGTGAAGAGACTTTTGGATTTAGAAGACTTTGAGTAGAAGCCATTAGAAGAGATGTACTTATGGATTTAATAGGCAGCTTTTATTTTCCTTTGTAACCCTTGTATTGCAAGATTTCATTTGTAACCTTTGAGAACCATTGTATTACTATTGATTGTATGCTATGTTTATCTGATATGAAACCATTAGTGTGATACTTCTACCCTTGCCGGGTTGGGGTGTTACAAAGAGGGTCTAGAATAATCCATAGGGCATTATAAATACAAAATCAAAACCCCTCATTCCTCCTTTTGAAGAAATCGGCCAAACCTAGGGAAAAGGGAGAAGAAAATTTTAGGGTTTTATTTTTGAAGGTTAAAGATCAAGATCAAGGTATAATTTTCAATACTTATGCTTAATTAATTATTAAAATTCATGTAACAATAATATGATGGATTAAGGTTTATGTTAATTTCAGTAAATTAATGTTATAAAACATGTTGGGGTCATTAATTAGTAATATTATGAGGATTGGTGAAGAAGTTAGGGTTTAAAACTTGTTAATTAATGAGTTAAGTTTCTGACAGAATTATAAGGCTTTAGAGATTCGATGATATTTAATAGATGGAAATGAGTTAGATCACAAATTTTGAGTCTAAATTGTAGTTCAGAGAAAGAGCTTTCCAAAAAGTCCGGCCACGAGTGATTTCGAGGTCCGGAGGTCAGTCAAACGATTTTTACAAGTAAAGGTTTCAAAACTGTTAAACCGGCACAGAATGAGGGTAAAAGTATTAAGGTCAAAGGTGGCTTTAAAAGTGTTATTAGGGTTAGCCCTTTTGTGGGAGATGATTTCTATATTCCCTTTGACTTCCACGCGAAATTTGGACGATAATAAGTTGTGAAAGTATGTCTACTAGGTCAAAACATTTTGGTGTGCGTTCAGATCCGAATCTGGATAGTTGTCATGTTTGATTTTTCATTGGGTAATTGTGTATGTTTTTAGTACATGGCCTTCTAGGAGAAGCTTGTATGCTCATGAAGGATCATGGTGAATTTTTGGTATGAGTTGTGGAGAGTTTTTGGTCGTGATTTTATGTAGGTGGAAGTACCCTAAAATTCTGCGTTTTCTGAAAAAGTTTATTTAAGGGATTTATTGAGTATAAATGTTTGGTAGAGATTAGTATGGAGTCTAGGTAATACATGGTGGGTTATATGAAACTTAGACATCCATCATATATGTGTGTTACATGGACTATAGCTTTTAGCTTGGTCGCGTGTAATGTGATATTGTTTTTTTTTTTGTATAGATTGTGGTTTGATAATTTGGAAGCTGCAAGGTTGAGGTGAGTTCATAGTAACATTTTTACTTTGTTTTAAACTTGGGATGGGAATGATGCTTGTGTAAATTATGATTTTTAAGTTACTGTGATTATGTGTCTAATAAATGCATGGACGTGTAAGTGGTTATCATGTTTGTGCTACATGTTATGATATTGTGATGAAATGTGATTCTTGGATCGGTTTGCACGTTCCGTCCCAATTAATGTTTGATGTGTTATTTGGATCGGTGGGCACGTTCCGTTCCAAATTATTGGTGGATATTGAATTTGGATCGGTGGGCACGTTCCGACCCGTTAGTTGGTTATGGTGATTGCATGTTAGCTTATATGGTAATTATACTTTTTGTCCTGCTATGTTTTATAATCACAGCGAACAGGTTGTTTTGAGTGATATTATGTGTCTTAAACCTATGAATCTCACCAACATTATGTTGACGTTTTTAAGCATCATTTTCAGGTAAGCATTCTAAGGCTAAGGTAGAAGGGAGCGACTAGACGAGACTTAGTTGCATTTGAGAGTGAATTATCTTTATGTTTATTTTGAATAAGTCGGATTTTGATTATGATACTTTATTGTCATTTGACTAGTACTTTATAGTTTTATGAAGATACCTTTGGAGTTTGGTTTTGGTTATTTTATTTTGGGGTATCGTTATGACACTTTGTGTCTGTACTTTGCTCTACTTATTTGCATGTAGTAATTCTCTATTTAGACACCATGTGTTGTGATGATATCCATGATGTTGCACTCGCGTTTTCGCCTTGGCGAGGTGTGACAGATACCCTCGAAGGGGCTTACACGGACGCACCGAAGTGCACCCACGATTCAGTGAGTCACTGGAGATCACCCTACGAATGTAGACCGTTTGAAGCACGTAACCATCATGATATAAGGCAAGATTTGAAGATCTCATTAAGACTCTTGTACACCATGTGTCCTTATTGGTGAACACAGGTGTATTATATGGAGAGTGTTCCTAAGAGATTTTAGATGAATCTCATGGCTCTAGACTCGATAATGTGCATTTTGGTTTTAGTAGACGGAGGCATGGAGCAGAGTGCCACCTTTTCAATATCAACACATCTCGGAGTGAGAGGCCGATAGATTATGCAGTGTTCTCCGTGAGAAATGAAACAAATATCTTTTAAGAGATATCTGAGTGGCTAGGAGGGGTTTGTGCAGCGCGTCACTGGGTCCATGACGTCTTGTCTTCAATATCAGTATCACCTTAGTGAATACCAATAGTAGATGTATTGACCAGGTTTCTGCCCTAAGTTTTCATGGAGGGCTATTTCTTTTCACCCTTTCATTAAACTTTTCTTTTTCATTCTTCAACCCCTTCTTTCCCTTTCTCATTTACTCCTTTTTTCAATCTTTTCTATGGACTTCTAATTCTAATCTATTGGAATTGTCCTTGGGTATATCCCTCCGGCTCTGGCAGATCATTGGACATAAACCTAACCATAATCACGTTATTACTCCATGATTATCCTAGATTTATCGATTACTTGCCATAAAACCTTTTTTGTGAAAATCTCTCAAAGTGTTTATGAATAAAACACATTTGGTTAACACTTCGAGAGTTTTGCTTTTTTTCTGAAATACTCCCCCTTCACATGTGCTCTTGCATTTTTAAGATAAACTTGCACATGTTGGGTAGAGTTTGCACATTTTGAATAGATTAATTTTCAGTTGATATGACCATCGCGAGACACGTTTACATCACTAGTTGGACTAGCTTGAAATTATTACCCGTCCCAGTCATATCAAAAGAAGAATCTCTCTAATTGGTATATTCTACTCAGACAAGTCCTTTGCGAGACACGTTTACATCACTGGTTGGACCAGCATGAAATTATTACCCGTCCCGGACAAGTCTTTTCGATTACGGACGTTTATTTTTCGTCAATTCGTGGGTTCAGATCTGAGTCGAGCTCTTTTTAGATTCAATCCACGATCTTTAAACATTTTTGATCACATTTTAATCACGTCTTCTCCCCCTCAATAATAGCATGTAGTGATATTTTTTATATCAACTGATTAAAATAAAGCTTTTTGGAGAGCTAGACGGATTTAAGCATGAGATTTGGAACTTTTTTGTTTTTCATTTTATACTCCCACTTAAACAAAGCATATAACTTTAAACTATTGAGTTTAAATTAATTTTAAGGGTATAGAGGGAGTTTTCTTTTTGAAAAATCTTGAGCACAGAATTTTGAGAAAGGTTTTGAAAAATCTTTTTGAAAAAATCTTGATCATGTGCTCAAGAATTTTTAATTTGCCATTAACATTGCGAGTCCTGATCTGATATAATCAGAAGTCATCATTGTAGCGCGGGTTTCGTACTGAAATATACGAAAGCCATAGAGATATTTAGGATAAGTGCTCGAAAATTATTTGAAACCTTTGATTTGATTAAGCACTTTCCTTTCTTTGAAGCACGGGTCCTGAACTGAGTTGTTCCGAAGCCATTATGAAGAAAATTTTGAGAAACGACATGTTTTAAAAACATTTAAATGAACTCTCGCTCGAGCATCTGTACATGTCTGTAATCATTGTTGAATGACATTTCTAGATACGTACAGAATATCGATTATACGAGAGACATGTCGTGAGAAAAATATTTTTGATTTTTGATTTTATATTGTTTTTGTATTTTTGAATATTTTCTATTTTTGTATTTTGATTTTGTTGGTTTTTCAAATTTTGTATTTTGTTTTCTCTTTTTTTTTTAAAAAAAAAGTAATATTCACAAAGAAGAATTAGGTTTGAACAAGTAAAAGTGGAGTTAAGAGTGGAATAGGACAAGGATTTCCACATGCGATGTAAGCATAAAGTTCTTCTTTTCCACATCGGTAGTATGACTTCTCAACACTTTCATAAGTACCTGCACCCACAGAATCCACAAAAGAAGAATTTGCACAAATAATAGTGTTAGAAGTACATGTTTCCTTACATTGAGGGTGTTCACTATCAACGGTTGTAGTGGTTTCTACTTCCTTATCCTGAGGATGTTCACTATTATTTGTCTTGGTGCAACTATCAATAATCTTCCCTGTGGGAATCCATTTAAGACCAACTGTTTTAAAAACTTTTCCCGTGGGAATCCACCTAAGGCAAGATCTAGGAGTTGTTTTCTTTTCAGATGTAGCGGAAGTCTCATTTTGAGAAAAACTACATCCTGTAGAGATCCACCTATTAGGTTTCTTAGCCTCTTGCTTCTTATCAACGGGTTTGTTTCTTTTTGGTGTCTTAGTGGATTGTGCCTTAGCACGTAAATTTCCTTTCTTGATATACTGTTCAACACATGCATCATGATTAGCTAAAAGACACATTTTTTACATGTAGGACAGACAAATTCAACATTTTTGTTTAAAACAGCAACCTTAACTTTGTCACTACAGTCATTTGGAAATTGTTTCTTGTTCGAAGAGGAATTTTAATTCTTAGTGTTGCATTCTACATGCATAAAATTTTCTTTTGCGCAACTACTCTTAGATGCAAGCCAATCCCTAGTCTTTTGTTGAGTGTTCCTAGGTAATGGTTGACTACTACTAGCAGTGCCTTGTAATGTTGTAGAATTCATCACTATAGGTTTTGTACCTAAAATTCCGTCTTTTCGAATCTGTGCCTTTTGCCTAGATTTTTCTAGATAGTGATTGCGGACCATGTCGTTTGAACCAACAGATTCCTTAACTGTTTTTATGGTCACATTTGGTGTACTATTTCTAGAAAGGCCAGGTGCTATCACTTTTTGTGTTTCGACAACCATTTTCCCTTTTTCTTTTGCATTAAACTTGGGCAAGGGTATTGGAGTAACTGGTTTTGTCAAATCAATTATCACATCAACTTTTGGAACACTTTGAGAAATTGACATTTTTGGTTTTGCAACCGGTTTGTCCAACGTTGATGGTTTTGCAAACTTAGTTTCCTCACCCTTCCCTTTTTGACTATCAAACTGAGACTTCAAAAGATCATTTTGCTCTTTCATATTTTTGTAAACACGCTCATACGACAATTTGTCATACTTGCATTCTTCCTT
This sequence comes from Artemisia tridentata subsp. tridentata, assembly GCA_021014915.2. Taxonomy (NCBI): domain Eukaryota; kingdom Viridiplantae; phylum Streptophyta; class Magnoliopsida; order Asterales; family Asteraceae; genus Artemisia; species Artemisia tridentata. The sequence continues at coordinate 29,721,255 of CP139508.1, read as the reverse complement.
TTTCTGATCAAGTTGTTTAAAATATGTTACATTTTCTTTCTCAAGTTTTGCAAGAGCATTTTCATATTTTAAAACAATTGCAGAAGTCTTAGTTCGAAGTCTTTCATCGTCTTCCACATAATATGTTTGATAAATAATGGACATAATTTCGGTCGACAGAACTGCTTCGAAGAGAGTATCATTGTGGTTTTTCAAAACTTTGATGCGTTCAATGTTTTCATTAGCTTCCTTTACCAGGGATTTGTGGTCCTTGACGAAGTCGGCTGTTTCTTTCAAATTTGCATTTTCAACATGAATTACCCTTGCACTAATTTTATATAGTGGAGTAGTAATTTCTGTTTGAAAAACCTTTTTCATTTCATTATGAAAACTTGAATGCCAGTTGCTGATGCTAAGATTCGTTTTTGAGTCAACAATACTTTGAAGTGTTTTTACTTTATCTTTCAGATCATCCAAATATCGTCTAGCTTCACTTGTGTTAAAAGGGTTGCTAGAGGACATTTGTACCAGATTTGAAAGATTTTTGGAAACATCTTTTGGTTTTGTTGAAACAATTGGTCGTTTGAAAACCTTTGTTGGTTGTTGTTGTTTAACAAAATTTACACCAGAAAGTATATTAAGCTTATTATAGTCAATTGGTTTGATTTCTGGGTTCATTTGTCTCATTTTGATTCTACTCTCTTCGGCAAGCTCAATCGTTTCATCAGAATCCCGAACCTCGGGAGGATCATGTTTATCAAATATCACATTACCATTATACAAAACATTCTGTTCTTTCTAAGCTTTCTTGAGAGTGTAAGAGTTTTCACAACCGATAGCCATTTTCTTCATTGTGTGCAAAATCGGGTTTGGATCTTTTATGAGCATATGAATTGTTTGAGCAGAATGACCCGTTTTGACAAGCAAATCTTCCAACTTTTTAATTGTTTCTTGTTTCTCAATGATTTCATCAAGAAGATCATTTTCGCGTTTTGAAAAATCTGCTTTAAGATCAGAACAAGTTGATTTTTGTTTTGAAAGTTGGTTTTGTAAATCTGAAACCTTCGCGTTTAAGGATCTTATTTTCTTGTTCAAGTTAACATCGAGAGTGTCAAACTTGATTTGCAATTGTTTTTCTCTTGAAACGGAGTTTTTGTAACCATTTTCTAATTCTGACTGTCGTGTTTTATTAAATTCAAAAACTTTTTGAGTTTCCTTATACTTCTCAAGCTCAGCGGTCAATTTCACATTCGCGACCTTTAATTCGCTATTGACCTTTTTCACATTTTCAATCTCAATGCGACAATTATTCAGTAATGATTCAAAGAGAGCACGGGTTTCCTCATCATTAGCATCATTTTGTGCAACTTGAACTTCATTAGGATCCATATAAGAAGTTTCACAGTTAACATTGCTATTAACTTGCTCCCCCACGTATGTATCATAATTAGGTTCAAGAGGCACAGAATGTGGCTTTTCATGAGCAAACGGATTAACATCATTACTTGGATTTGGTACCTCATGGAGTGGTTCTGTGTCATAGGTAGGAGGAATGTCAGAATTACTGTACGATGTTGTTTCTTGCTGATTAGCCATAAAGTTGGAGTTTCCAGTGAGTTCTGCAGTATTATCATTAACTCTTGTTGTAACCATGAAGTCGTATTCCTCAGCAGTCAATGGTGTTCCCGACTCTTCCTTTTTGGCTAGCATCAACATGTACTGGAGCTTTTGAAGCTTTGTCATTGCATTGACATTGCAATCTCTACCAATATCACCACTGTGAATTTCAGATGTAGGTTTCTGAATCGTAGTCGTAAAACAGTTATTCTCATTTTGATTAACCCCGTTCTGATTCACAAACTGATCCATTTGGTTTCCAGAATACTGCCTTGCATATACCATCTGATTCCCCATTGGTATACCCATAGCATTTCCTTGCTGATTCTCAATAACATCAACCATTTGACCTTCTTTTCCTAAATATAACTGCGTATTGTCAATGTACGATGAAATCCATTGGTTGTTGTTATGTGGTTTGATGTTTAATGCCTTGGAGAATAAAGCAAAAGCATTTGTTAAATCTGTTGCGAGATTGTCTTGGTGAGTTGCCATTGATGAAGTTTGGTATGATAAAGTTGTTCTTGGATCGTTGCAACGAAATAGGAGTTGTGGCTGTTGAAGGTGAAACTCAGTTGTTATAGTGAAATCTCGGTCTTTAGCTGAAGATCGTTTGAAGGATTTCTTAATGGTGATTTCTGATTTCCCTCCAAAATTGAAATTGAAAAATTTCTCTACCAGAATTTGAAATACACCGTAAAATGAAATTCTAAGGTTACTAGAAAATTTGAGTTTTAAAGATTTTGACACCAAATTTCACCGTAAAAATTCGAATTTTGACCTAAAAATTTGAATTTTGGGCCAAAATTTTCACTGTTATACCAAAATTTGAATTTCACGTAAAAATTGAACGTTTAGTCACCTGTAAAAAATAAATTTTACTCAAATTTTCCCGCCAAAAAACTTTATTATTATTTTTTTTAATTTTAGGATTGCAATAGAATATAGAGAATTGCGATAGAACTTAATTCCAACAATTGCGATAAAGTTCCAAGTCTAGAATTGCGATAGAGCTCAAATCCAGAATTGCGATAGAAGTTCTAAGAGAGAATTGCGATAAGCCACTTAAATCCACAATTGCGATAACCTAAGCGACCACACTTTGCGATAGAGTTGACTGAGATTGCGATAAAGTTGACTTTGTCACAATTGCGATAGAATAGCCTTTCCCAGAATTGCGATAAAACTCTTGGTCCAGAATTGCGATAAAGCACAAGGTTCAACTTTGCGATAGACCACAAGGACTATAATTGCGATAAACCCATTTTTATCGCAAATCTTATACAAGATTGTGATAAGCTCACAAATGCGATAGACTATCTTTGCGATAACAGTTCCAACTTTGCGATAAACCCTCAAAGTTATCTAAATTCTTACACAAGAATTCGATAAACCCTCCTTTTTATCAAACTTCTTATACAAGAAATTGATAAAATCGCAAGTCAATGAAGATTCGAACCTTGAGTCACAAACAATCTTTACGCACACCACAAGCTAACTTTAACACCTTTTTCACGATCAAGTTACTCCAAAAGCATGTACAACTAATAAGTATTAAACCTTTTATCGCCTATATTACTTTTAACCACTTTTTTTGATACAAAGGACTAAACTTTTAACGATTACACCAAGATTTTGTAGATTATGATCGACTAAAAGTACCAAAGACTCACTAAATAACTTATAAACTATAAAAAGCTACAACCTTTTTTACTCAAACTTGCTAAACTTCTCGTAAAACACTAAAAGCTATAACCTTTAACCTTAAAACACTCGTAAAAACCAAAGTTAACACACAAAGTATACGTTTTATTGTGAGAAGACGCAACTTTTGTGGACTTTGATTTTTATCGCCTATATTACTTTTAACCACTTTTTTCGATACAAAGGACTAAACTTTTAACGATTACGCCAAGATTTTGAAGATTATGATCGACTAAAAGTACCAAAGACTCACTAAATAACTTATAAACTATAAAAAGCTACAACCTTTTTTACTCAAACTTGCTAAACTTCTCGTAAAACACTAAAAGCTATAACCTTTAACCTTAAAACACTCGTAAAAACCAAAGTTAACACACAAAGTATACGTTTTATTGTGAGAAGACGCAACTTTTGTGGACTTTGATAGAAAATACGAACACAACTAAATCCTATTTCGATGTTTGGCGTGTTGATACCACTTGTTAATAGCTAAAATCACTACTTTATCACACCATAAACTATAGAAAGAGATAAGAATAAGATGGAGAGATTGGCACAATAGAGAAGAAGTGGAACCTTGTATATTAGATTAAGAATAGAAGAAGAGAAGAGTAGAGAGAATACAAGAGAAACACACACACACTCCCACCTTTACCTCACTAATGCACCCCTCTAAATGAGGTAGGAGTGTGTGTTATATAGTGACTAAGTGTTGCCCTAAAGGCTTTAAGATGGGCTTTGGTTCGGCTTTCATGGATTGGACTATTTTACATATATTTCATACATTGGACTAGTCTTATCATTTAACTATTAGTCGACTAGCTTGTTCCTAATCCATGAGCCAACCATCTATTCTATACAACGTACACGACACATAACAAAGTTGTAAATACGAAATGACCATCACTTTAAATCAATGCTAAAACCTTTTAACATTAAAGTTCGATATTATGTGATAATTATTCTCTTTTAAAAGAGTATCAAAATCACAGATTACAGAACTGTTAATTGTAGCATGAATCTTGGTGCCCTAAGATTAAAAATACAACAGATATTATTATAAAGCTATAAACGTATAATGCTAAGTAAATAAATAGTTACAGCTAAATATAATTAAATTACTTGATCATCCATTAGGATCATATCCATGCCTGCTAGCTTTGATGGATTGTTGTTATAATATTGATTCCAAAGAAAGACTATCTTAACTTTTATATTTGCTTTACCTTTGTCTGTGGTGATTTCTTGAGGAGGTGTGATTTTCTTTTTCATACCTACAAACACTAGTAGATTTGATGCTTTTAGTGACTAACATAAACTAATCTACAACTACTCTAATATTAACATAAACTAATCTACATCTACTCTAATACCATAGTACAATAATTCCACATCCGTAGATCATACTAACATAAACCAATCTCAGGACCTATAAAACATAAACATAACCACAATGACACAAGTATTTTCAAAACCATTAGCAAACAAACTTTTAGAAACCTTACTATCAATCAAACAACTTGTAATTCTATTCTGATCTTTTTTCGCTGTTTACTCTTGTCAGCTAACCACTATAACCCCCCAACCTATACTCCTTAAACCTGTTACCAACCTGTTGGTCCGGTGTGGAGACCTAATACAAAATATGCCAAATCATCAATACAATCTCCCTACAGTTTCACATGAATATATAAAATCAATCAACCTTCATCTACACAGATAATAATAACGTCAACCTTAAACATAACCACAATGACACAACAACAAAAAAACCATAAAACTTTTCAACATGAGTATTTTTATAACCATTAGCAATCAAACTTTTAGAAACCTTACTATCAATCAAACAACTTCTAATCCTATTATGATCTTTTTTCACTGTTTACTCTTGCCAACTAACAACTATTGTACTACCCCGATGAATAACATGTTTACTATCATGTTACAAAGTTGAAAAAGAAAACCATATGAATAAGATGTTTAATACATATAAATATGTTACTACAGAGTTGAAAAATAAAACCTGCTGATTTCTTGAGTTTTATTGAATGATAAGTAGATATCTCTGATGATGAATTCATAGGAATAAAAAACCGGGGCTATCAATTGAGTTTATATAATGGTTTAAGCCGGTCTTAGTTTAGGTCCTATTAGGATTCTAATTGTAATACAATATAAACTGGGCTAGAGTTTTTTTTTTTTTTTTTTTAACAGTTAAGTCCTACAATTTGTAAAATGTTACCTAAACAACTATAACTTATTAAAAAATTTCTGAACACCAATAAATTAAAACAAAACAACACTCTTTGTTACAAAGAAGAACCTGGAATTTGTTCATATGGTGTTCATTAATTTAGATTCTTTATCATATGGTAGTAAAATAGTCAAAAGGAAAACAAAGATTTAAGAAAACAAAACAAAACAATTAACTTTAATTAAATTAAACTATTAATAACCTAAAATCTCAATCAAATTCAAATCAATAAACTATAAACTTATAATAAAAATTGACCTTGAACTCTTCCTCTTCAAGTTCTGGCGCGACCTTGAACTCTTCCTCTTCAATTTATGGCGCGTCGCTACATCAACCGTAAGTTGTAGCATCGGGTTGTTGTTGTTTTTAGGTTAATAAGATTATTAGGTTATTAGGTGGATCAATCAAGGATTGAATTGAATATTGAAGAAAATGATTGATAAAGGATATTAGGTTAATGTATGTGTTTTTCCACTAGTAATTGTGATAATGGATATGTGGGTGTGTTTCTAATGGGTACTCCGGTTTTGATAAAATATTTACACTTTAGGCCTGAAAATATCTAAAAATAACAATGAAGCCCATATGTATTTTTGTCCAATTTTAATGTTTAAGCATAAAAATGATTTTTTAACAATTAATTGACAAATATAGAAAGATTTTAGCTTTTTTTAATAATTAAAAATCTTTTTAAAAATTCAAATTGTAAAAAATATTACCTAAAAAGGTATGATTTGATTTTATTGAAATGGAAAAGTCCCCACTAAAGGTTTTGTTTTATTATATAAAAGATAAGAGATTTAAACATTTGTAGATAATCCCAATTTCATAACTCGTCAAAGAATCGGTAACAACTTTATAATGGTACCAATTCTCATTTAATCTAAAGCTATGTGTTTTGATCAACACACAAGAATGTTAATATATATTGAAAAGTTTATTTAAAAACCCGTACGTAGACGAGAATTGTAATTAGATAGAGATACTCACATAATTATAAGATTCCTAATAGATCGAGTATCTTTGAGATTGTGTGCCATTTGCGTATTTTAAAAGTCGGTTAATCTTTTCACAACGTCGTTTTTTGCATGGGCTTGAATGTAATATAAGGTGTCTGTAACTCTGTATGTATATAGAATTATCAATATCAATTAAAAGAAGCAAACTAACAGTTATCGTACAAAGAAATAACAAAACCCTAAACATTAATCTTCGGTCATAATATAACACTCATATTTTACATTCGACATTCCCATGGCGGGCGAGGTATGCATTTATCGTCTAATCTTTGGTGTTAGTTTATTGGATTTCAAATCTAACTAACTAGGTTTTTTATGTTTTGGTATCAGGTTACAGTCATATGTATGGACACTTCTAGTTGGATGCAAAACAACAGATCACCTAGGTTTTTGGCTCAAGCCGAAGCTATTGAACTTTATTGTAAAGAAAAAATCGACGTAAGTTAGCATCTATTTATCATATGCAACTTTTCTGTTTCTTTTATGTTGTTGAATTATTACTATACAAAAATGTTTTTGTTACAGTTTCATCCAGAGAATTGTGTCGGCATATTGGCAATGGGAGACGAGGTTTATAAATTGGTTTAACCTATTAGAGATCTTCAAAAGATCATGTCTAGCATTCATGGTTAGCTTCTATAATTAATCATGGCTAAATATATTGTGAATCATTAATTGTATGATGTTTGCATAATTATCAAGATCATT
>CP139508.1:29544228-29713951 GCA_021014915.2 Artemisia tridentata subsp. tridentata | reverse complement strand
CGAGTAAACCCTTAATGATTACTTATGTCTAAAAGTTATTCCTAAGTGATCAATTTAGTAACAACCGTGGGAGCCACATTCTCTTCCGTAGTCAAATGCGCAGGCCACTAATAAACACAGAGGTTATCAATGCACTAATAAGTAGTAACCAAAGACATCAACATATAAACTTTAATTGATGGGAAAGCAGTTTTAAGGGAGTGCAATCTTTCTCGTCACATTACACAAGCCACCAATCCTGATGAATTAAAGTTTACTAACACAATAAAAAAAAACTACTTAATGAATTAAATACATGCAGGACCTTCTTACAGCTCTTGTATCTTCGTTCGGGTGTGTCTTGTGCTGCCTAATCGTCTGAATTCGGCCTTAGGTTTCTGTGGTCTTCGTACTTCGTATATATTATGTCTCCGAAATTCGTCTGGTCTTGGGGTATTTATAGTTTCTGTCTGAGGGTAAGATGCGGCGCATCTAGTAAGTAGATGCGGTGCATTGACTTAACTTCGCGTGGGGTCCAAGATTAATATATTCAAGAATATTCGTACACCGCCAGAAGATGCGGCGTAACTCCATTCTCAGATGCGGCGCATGTCCTTGCTGTCTTGGATCTTATCATGTGAAATCTTGATAGTGATGCGCCGTATGTAATAAGAAAGATGCGGCGTATCTAGAGCAGAATGTCTTGATCTTGTACATTTCAGTAGACTCTTATCTTCTTGCTTGTTTTGCTCCATAATTAGTCCAAAATCGCCAAGTTTCACCAAATGCTTGTTTTTAACTGAGAATTACAAACGTAAACGATTAAGTATCAATTCTCACAGATAATATAATAAAACAAGTCAAATAAATAGGATAAATGACGGTAATAAAATGTACTTATTTGAGTTCATCAAATATCCCCCCACTTTGAACTTTACTTGTCCCCAAGTAAACCTTAGAATTAATCTTATGAAAATGTATCCTAAAAGATATTAGGATTTATTTTTATATTTAAGCATGTATTCATTTTTTTGTCATAATCACACAACCAAACACTTAACGAATTAGAAGTAAAATAAAATAATTTGATAAAAGCAAATTTAATCGTTTAACTGTCCAGTCGTGACTAATATTCTATCATAAGCTTGGCAAGTATACACATCTCCCCCACTAAAGCCAAGAAATAACAAGTCTAAAGCGGTAAAAAGGGTTTTGAGGTTTAAGGGTTAATCATTCTCCTTAATCTCTATCGATCTCAAATTCCAGAAAAGGCGACAAAATCACAAATACATGATCGAATCCACGAACACGATACTTGCAATTGCTCAAATCCTTAACTCGAATAGGCTAAAGATAGGACCAAGTAATCTTCACCAATAATATTATATCAAAAAGGGCGACAAAATCATAAATACATAACCGAATCCACGACTACGATACTTAAGATTGCTCAAATCCCTAATCTCAATAAATCAAATGTTTGGATAAAGAATAATATAGGGTATGGATAATATTTGGGATATAAATTGGTGTAAAATGAAAAATAAACAAAACAGATAAATTAAAATCCTAAGTGTGGTTAATCACTATCCCAACCATCCCATGAATAAGACTCATATCATAGAATAACTAACGCTTTAACACTTGAAACACACGCTTTAGGTAGACACGAATTATACTCAACAAGATCTCAATCAAAGAATAACCTTAAGTTGGCGTTCCCATAACGTACAACTCCCATTCAATCCATAGATATAATATACAACAAATAGTGGTGATATCGACCACTTAATACAAAACTTTACATAAGTTGGTCAAAACAAACATCCAACTCTTCCTTTTTTCTTTTTCTTTTCTATTTTTTCGATTTTTTGTTTTTTTTTTTTTGTTTTTTTATTTATTTATTATTTTTTTTTAACATCAACATAAACAAAGATGTGTAAAATTTCACCACATCACTATAATGATAATTCTGGATAATTTTTCCATACTTTTCATGACTTCAGAAATAACGGTAATAGTGAAAGTAGTAAACACACGAAAAATAAACTCAAAGATATACAATATTTACTTTCACTCCAATTGCATTGTGCAATTTCTCAACCTAACCAAAGATAATGAATTACGCACGCGAACACAGGTAATGTAATGAAACACACTTTGCCTAAAGCAATTAACCAACCACGGATTTTAATCTACAGGGTAGGCTAAGGTGTAAGGGTGTAACGAAATATTATAACAAAGGTGTAAGAAACGAAAGGAATGGCTCTGAGGGTTTTTCTAGGGGTATCTTACTCTAAAAGTGAGAGTAACAAAAGGGTTTATACGGGGGTTAACTAACCAGTGTAGTTAGCTAATAACATATGACATATAAAGGCTATTTGGGTGTAATCCTAGAAATTTACCAATTTAGACAAGTCATTCCAATTATATAAAATAATACTTATTATGGTGGTCTCGAATAGTATACAAGCCAAGTTCTAAAGTTTACAAGTCACCAGCACACTCATAGATTTGTGAATTTTGAAAAAATCACAATTTTTGAAAATAACGTCATGTGTGCAGCTATGTAACTTAGACTTTAAACAAAAACATGCTAAAATTTTTTAATTTTGATATATTAAGCACATTTTAAGCATAATTTTGAAAAAGTTTAGGACAAGTAAGTGTTCTAATTCTCCAATCCCCCCACTTAAGTTAAACAACGTCCTCGTTGTTTGTATAAAAGGTTAAAAACTGGAAAATAAAAGAATTAGAACAGAAAAACTCCCCTGAGATTTGCTCGGTATGATCCTCCATTATTTGTATAAGAGCAAAAATCATTTTTCTTGTGGATGAGAACGTTTAAGCATCATAATAGATGTATCCACAGGAAATGCAGGAATCTATAATACCACCAAGGCTTTAAACACACCTAAATTAAGAAGGTTCAAACTTGCATAATGCATTAGTAGTTAGGAAAAATAAAACATAAAAATAAAAATGAAAATCATCAGCTCTGTCGATGCGCCGTATCTTATGGAAGAAGATACGCCGTATCGAGCCTGGAATAAATACGGATCAGAATAGAAGATGCGTCGCATCCTTAACCGGGGATGCGCCGCATTAAAATAAACTGATAAAAAGTTTTAAAGTCAAAAGTAAAATAAAAATGCAGAAAAATAAAGTAAGATATGACCAGTGCAGGAGATGCGTCGCATCTTAGGATTGAGATGCGCCGTATCTGCTGCGGGCCTGACTGACTCGACACATAACAGAATAATAAAAATTTTCCGTCTCCCGGTCAGCACTTGTCTTTATTCCAGAGTCTTCAAGTTAGACTCACGTTCAGCTCTTTAATATCGATCATTGAAGGAGTCGGAAACATCGCGCTCCCTCATCGCCAATTCAGTAATATTGAACACTCCTTGCTCGTCCTTAATTTCCACGCCGTTCTTCTTTAATATCTGTATAAACAAAGTTCTGTCCCTTTCGGGCAGAGATGACAAAATAATAGACGGGAAATTCTTATTATCATATAGGCATAAATAAGCAAGGTGGGGTGGTAGTTCAATAAACACATCATTATTCAAATTCGTTTTCTCAACTATTCTCCTACGTTTGTTAATTACTACGCAATCATACCACTCATCATCAGAATCATTAACAACATCGCGTCTAAGTTCGGTAGGTACATTAAGGTCAATAAATTCCTCAAAGTTCTCATGATTAGGATTAGTTGAGTTGTTTTGAATCAATGTTTCTCCCATAAGCCTAGCTTCAAGATCGAGATCCATACGCTCTCTTAATCCTAGCACATAGACACCTCTAATTATGCTTTTAACAGGATCTTGGCACTTATAGACTAGTTTATTATTCCCTACCCTTAATGAGATTTTTCTTTTAAACACATCAATCTTAGCATGGGCAGTAGACAAGAAAGGTCTTCCAAGGATTAAAGGAATCTTAACATCCTCGGGCATATCTAATATAACAAAGTCTACAGGGAAAATAAACTTCTCAATCTTAACTAGCACATTATTAGCAATCCCTTCAGGTCATTTTACCGTTTTATCAGCCAATTCAATAAGTAACTTAGTTGGTGCTAATTTTCCTAGTCCTAGGGTAGTGAATGTCTTAAGGGGCATTACACTAACGCTAGCTCCTAAGTCAGCTAACACATTATTGAAAGATATATCATTAATTGAACAAGGTAAAGTAAAACTTCCTGGGTCTTTTTCTTTATGAGGCAAGGCATTTAAGTCGGTTGCAGAGCTCTCTTCTTTCATTGTAGCCTTGATCTCCTCTTCAATCTTTGTCTTCTCTTTTAGTAACCTCCTTAAACTGATTGAAGAATTAAAGAAAAATTCGGGTCTTGCACCATCATTACCATTCATCAGTCTTCTAGGAAAAGGAATGTTAGGAGTGACTTCTTCAGTGGTGCTTATGGCCTTGACATGATCTCTTGGGTTGGTTTCAGTTGAGCTAGGTAAACTTCCGTATCCCCTTTCTTGAAGAACTTTGCTCATTTGACCAATTTGTTGTTCCAATGCTTTGATCGAAGCTCCTTGATTTCTTGTAATAGTATTCGTTGAAGCTCGGATTTCTTTGATCATAGCAGTGTTCTCATCATGTCTTTTAGAAGCATCGGCCATAATCTGCTTTAGAGTGTCATCCAAAGTCTGCCTCCTTTCTTGATAAGCGGGATTGAAGTTGTTCTTTTGATAGAATCCCGGGGTGGCTTCCCTAAATCTTCCTGAAGGTCGGAATGGTTGTCCAAATTGGGTGTAATATGCTTCTTCAAACGTCTCACTTTCATTCTTATTCGGGCAATCTTTAGTGTAGTGAGGTCCTTCGCACTTTTCACATCCAACTTGGGCGGCATACACTTTTTCATCACGCTTCTTCATCTCTCTACTAATTTTATCCAATTGAGCTTGAATAGCAGCAAACCCGTCAAAATTAGTGCTGCTTTTAGATCTAGTAGAGGTCCCATCGTGCCATTTTTGAGAATGATCAGCAGCTTCTTGGATAGCTTTCCTAGCATTGGCTGCACTCATTTGAGGCACAGCTCCCTTAGCGTCCAAAATTTGTCTTGTAGGCACGTCCAATCCTTGATAAAACAATATTATCTCCTGCATAGGGGTTAGATAGTGTTGAGGACATCTTACCAGTAAATCTTTAAATCGTTCCCAAGCTTGATAAAGAGTTTCATCAGGCTCTTGCTTGAAACTGTTGATAGCCTCCATCTTTTTAGCAGTCTTAGCAGGTGGACAATATCTCTTCAGGAATTTGCTCTTCAAATCTTCCCATGTAGTGATTGAACTAGCAGGTTCATTCCTTAGTCATTTGTTAGCAGCTCCTTTTAGCGAGATTGGAAAGATTCTAAGCATGAGTTGATCGTCAGTGACTCCTTCTGAAGTAAACAAATCCGCAATCTCGAGGACCTTTTCAACATGCTCATTAGCATCCTCATGTTCCGATCCACTGAAAGCATTTTCTCTTAGTTCCTTGAGAAACTAACCCTTCAATTCAAACTTTGACTTATCATCAAACTTTGGTCTAGCAACTCCTGAAGTGTAATCAGCACGGGTTTTGTTCATGTATTCCTCCATAGTTGTGTTTTCGCCCATTGTTTCTGTTTCTTCTTCCTCTTTCTCTTCAGAAAAAATAATCAAGCTCGAATGAACTTGAAGTATCAAAGCTTTTTGTGTTGAAAAGCCTTTTAAGCGAATGAAAGGCTCGTTCAGGATCTTCGAAGGGTTGAATCAAGTTCTCAGTTGAACTCCTGGTCATGCACTTCCTGAAATCAACACAAAAACATCAGTAGGGTATGCTCAAGAAAGTAATATATCAGAAAATTAACAACGAAAACGGAATACGAAAAATTAAAGTTACTGATATCTGCAGACGATGCGCCGTATCCAAAAAATTGGATACACCGTATCTTATAATCGTTAAAATTTAATCAGACTTTATTCAGAAAATAGATACGCCGCTTATAAAGTAGAATGCGCCGTATCAGTTTTAATTATCAAAAATCGATATTTATTTAAAATTAAATGCGTCGTATTAACAAAAGTTAATGCGCCGTATTTTCGTTACGTTTCAAAATATAAGATTTTTGATTCAGAAGATACGCCGTATCGACAGAGATCGATGCGTCGTATCTGTTTAATAATTCGAAAACTGTTTTTAATTAAAATAATAGATACGCCGTATCTGCTAAAACAGATGCGTCGTATCGCGTTAACGTTTAGAAGAAAAAAGATTATTAAAAAAACAGATACGCCGTATCTTGGGGAAAGATGCGTCGTATCGAATTAATTAAACGCGTTGTATTTTATAAAAATTAAACGCAATACGCCGTATCTATGAAAATAGATGCGTCGTATCGTTTGAATAAGCTCAGTACAACGATAGCAGTATGCAGAAAATACGAAAAATAAAAACAAAAATAAACAAACCAAAATAAACACAAACAAAAGAAAATAAAAACACACAAAAACAGAAAATATGCAAAATAATACAATGAATGCAAATTAACTAATATACAACAGAGTTAGCGGTTAGATTAAAAAAGGTAAAAAGAAAAACCTAATTAAAATACTAATCAAATTAACAGATAATAACAATTCACTCCCCGGCAGCGGCGCCAAAAACTTGATGCGCGTGATGTGTCGTTGCGGTTTAGCAGTATTAATGCCTACTCAAGTTTTAAATTTATATTTAGCCGACTTATCAATAACACATACACTTAACGAGCACTAAGAGTGGAACGTATTATCTAGTCATTCTAATCAGTATTTTAATATTCTAAGTTAACTATACAACCTAATCTAACGCAAGGGGGTTCAGCCTGAGAGACTGGCACGTTTTGGTTGCAATTAAATAATAAACTAAACTAATGAGCACGAATCAGCGATAGGCATGCACGTACACAGATAAATACTCGAGACAATAAGAAGACCTGTCCTGATGATTAAGTAGATTGTCACTTGTTTTATTGATAGTTTTATATGAAGTGTATGTAATTAACCCTTTCTCGTTGGCCCTAATCTTATCGGCGAGTAAACCCTTAATGATTACTTATGTCTAAAAGTTATTCCTAAGTGATCAATTTAGTAACAACCGTGGGAGCCACATTCTCTTCCGTAGTCAAATGCGCATGCCACTAATAAACACAGAGGTTATCAATGCACTAATAAGTAGTAACCAAAGACATCAACATATAAACTTTAATTGATGGGAAACAGTTTTAAGGGAGTGCAATCTTTCTCGTCACATTACACAAGCCACCAATCCTGATGAATTAAAGTTTACTAACACAATAAAAAAAAACTACTTAATGAATTAAATACATGCAGGACCTTCTTACAGCTCTTGTATCTTCGTTCGGGTGTGTCTTGTGCTGCCTAATCGTCTGAATTCGGCCTTAGGTTTCTGTGGTCTTCGTACTTCGTATATATTATGTCTCCGAAATTCGTCTGGTCTTGGGGTATTTATAGTTTCTGTCTGAGGGTAAGATGCTGTGCATCTAGTAAGTAGATGCGGCGCATTGACTTAACTTCGCGTGGGGTCCAAGATTAATATATTCAAGAATATTCGTACACCGCCAGAAGATGCGGCGTAACTTTATTCTCAGATGCGGCGCATGTCCTTGCTGTCTTGGATCGTATCTTGTGAAATCTTGATAGTGATGCGCCGTATGTAATAAGAAAGATGCGGCGTATCTGGAGCAGAATGTCTTGATCTTGTACATTTCAGTAGACTCTTATCTTCTTGCTTGTTTTGCTCCATAATTAGTCCAAAATCGCCAAGTTTCACCAAATGCTTGTTTTTAACTGAGAATTAAAAAAGTAAACGATTAAGTATCAATTCTCACAGATAATATAATAAAACAAGTCAAATAAATAGGATAAATGACGGTAATAAAATGTACTTATTTGAGTTCATCATGTACCTTCAATGACAACGCGCTTCCCTAACAACCATAAAATGTTGGCTTGAATGGCGATTATGCTGCAACATGCTCTTCGGTAATGCTGAATCAGCTGTGGAAAATAAATAAAATGAGTCATGCATCCGTTTCTTAGAACAACTTTATGTTACAACAATAGTATCAATCTGATTACTTGTTCATCCTACTATTTGGAACAACTTTCTTAGAACAACTTTCTGTTACAACAATACTATCAATCTCATGAATACAACAATTTAGAACGATATTCCTTACTTGTTCATTCTGCAGCAGAGCTGTTCTTCCATTAAGTCCAAGTGTACAGTATGACAACCCGCTATTTTACAGGTCAATACTATTCAATAAACTCAAATTACTTATCTTGACATTTACTTGAGAACAATTTACATATTACTTTTTACTTGAGTCAGAGTAAAATTAAAAATACCTTTCAAGTGCACTAGGACTTAGGCTATATTTAGTCCACAACAACTCAATACCTTGCTCCTACTCCGGTTCGAAATTTTAATCCCTGAGACAATTCATTTTCTTTATTTACTTACGATTGTTAATTTAACAAACCGTATTCACGATTTAAATAAACACCCGATATGCCCAATACTCCTAACAATTATTTTTAACGCATTTTTATACTTCCTAAATTATTACCAAAGTTCAAAAAATATTTCCTTACGCCTAATGTAATTTCTTTATTCCTTACGTATAATTACGCGTAACTTACGTTAATCACCAAGCCAATAACCAATACCTATTTCTAATACCCAATACATACAATATACACACTTTTGTACAAAAATTAAATCTACTACTCCTAATTTTACCTAAGTGCCCCCCCCCCCCTTGTTCCATAATAATCACTAGACAACTTTTCTACTTGCAATTAATACAAGACCAAGAACCATAAAACATGGAGTTGTAACACTAGATTTTAGGAGGCTTGACTAGAACTTTATGCCCCCCCCCCCCCTCCTAGCCCCCAATCGGCCAACACCATGATCACTTAGCCACCATGTGTTTTTTACTCACTATTGCACCTTGGACTTCCATTTGCTATATATACATGACCTTAAACACATTTACATACCCTTAGCACAAGTGAAAGAAAAAGAATATATATATATATATATATATATATATATATATATATATATATATATATATATATATATATATATATATATATAATATATATATAGGGGGACTTTCTTTTCAGAACCACCTTATCTACGAGAACTGACAGAACCACAAAAAACATACATGCACGCCTTTTAAAATAAAATAAAAATACACGCAAATCATCAATAATCGTAAGTATCCACCTATGTTTTTTCAATATCATCATGAACTCATCATCTTTTTTCACAAAAACCTTACACACGGCCGCAATATTGTCGTGGCACGCCTTATAAGAACATACATGCATACCTTCAAGGAAAAATTTTGTATTTCCAATTTCTTATCAAATTCTTTAGAACAACCTTGTTTTTTTAAAACATATATGTTGTTTTTCGAACATATGTGCAAAAATACAATTATTGAAGGCGTGCATGTATGTTTTTGGTGGTTCTGTCAGTTCTCGCAGATAAGGTGGTTCTGAAAAGAAAGTCCCACTATATATATATATATATATATATATATATATATATATATATATATATAATATATATATCACCCACCCTCACATACCATTCGATCCACCAAGGGCAAGAAGGAAAGAAGGAAAGTTGTCTTGGTTAGTTCAAGCAACACTAGGACACATTTGTAAGGGTTTAGAAGCATTGGTCTTGGGTTAATCAAGTAAATCACCTCCTCATCACACTAATCACTTTAAGTAAGTAATATTTACTTTCATAAATTTTACACTCGTTATGTCATGATAATTAGTCTCAAGTTACATACACTTGATTATCACTTTGTACATGTTGGTGAAACTTTATAACCACAATGATCTTTCAACTAATGACTATGTTTCAAATATATTTTCACGAACACACAAGTTAATTGTTAATCTTAACAAGAAAGTGGAAATTAAAACACTATATATAAACTAGTGAGCTTGTTATCTTAACTAGTCTTGATGATCATTTAAATTTATGAGAAATGAAACTTTTTAATATTGCTAATTTTATTGTTAAATCACTATTGACAAGTTGAGAAATCGTTGGAAGAGCTAGGATTAGTTTGGGAGTTGTTGTTAAGCG
This sequence comes from Artemisia tridentata subsp. tridentata, assembly GCA_021014915.2. NCBI lineage: Eukaryota > Viridiplantae > Streptophyta > Magnoliopsida > Asterales > Asteraceae > Artemisia > Artemisia tridentata. The sequence goes on along the minus strand of CP139508.1, from coordinate 29,703,811 downwards.
GTTTTGGATGATTAGAAGGCTAGGAAACGCGTTTTGACACTTTTAGAAAAGAGGCTGTCCCATTCGACCTCACACAGAAAAATCAGTAACTTGGTGGCCAGATTAGGCTAGAAATATAGAAAATAGACTCTATAACGAAAACATGGCCGCTTGAATGAGTTAAAACGGACTTATAACGAAGAAGATACGTTACTTTTAAGTTGTGCGACGAAAATGAATTTTCTGAAAATATAGTTGCTGTTGGGAATTTTCAAGAGGTAAAAACTGTTGTTAAAAGTTAACTAGACTAGCCGAGGCACTAAAAACATGTTAGTATACTTAAACACGAACCCGGGGATATATAAAACTTAAGAATCGGAGCTAAGACGAGGGAGTTATAGCCTAGTGAAGTTGCGACGAAATATAACTTTTTGACAGCTTATTTTTGCTAATAGAAAGCTGTTAGAATTTTTAATGTGGATTTTGGTTACTTTAGAGTCCAACGTGAGTCATCTGTCTTTTAAAAGTCGAAAATTCAAAAAAGTTGATATAAAACTAATGGAATTCTGTTCTAAGAAAAAAAAGAACCCATTGAGAAAACAAAAGGCTTAGGCTGCGTTTAGTTGGAGGAAAACACCTTTGTTTTTCATAAAATATTTTGTAGAAAATAAGGAAAACAGAGATCACGTTCAATTTACCGTTTTCCAACAAAATATTTTCCAAAACACAAAATTTCTTTTCCCAACTCTAATAAACAAAACCACAAAACTTTTTTTTTCCACCCATTTTCCTATTTCCTATTTCTACTCTATTTCTCTTAAAACAACATAATCAGACACGCCGGCCATACCCTAACGCCAAACACCACCCTCCCACAGCCCACATAAGCCATCACCATCCTCGCCGGCATCGCTCCAGCCGTTTTTTACGTTTTCGTCCGATTCTTTACGTTTTCATCCGATTCTTTACGTTTTCGTCCTATTTTTTACGTTTTCGTCCGATTCTTTAAGTTTTCGTCCGATTCATTACGTTTTCGTCCGATTCTTTACGTTTTCGTCTGAATTTTTACGTTTTCACCTGATTCTTTACGTTTTCGTCCGATTCTTTACGTTTTCGTCCAATTCTTTACGTTTTCGTCTGAATTTTTACGTTTTCATCTAAATTTTTACGTTTTCATCCGATTCTTTATGTTTTCGTCCGATTTTTTACATTTTCGTCCGATTCTTTACGCTTTCGTCCGATTCTTTACGTTTTCGTCCGATTCTTTATGTTTTCGTCCGACTTTTTAAGTTTTCATCAGATTCTTTACGTTTTCGTCTGTTTTTTTTCGTTTTCTTCTGAATTTTTACGTTTTCATCTGTTTTTTTACATTTTTTTCTGGATTTTTACTTTTTCGTCTGATTCTTTACGTTTTCGTCCGATTCTTTATGTTTTCGTCTGACTTTTTACGTTTTCGTCAGATTCTTTACGTTTTCGTCTGTTTTTTTACGTTTTCGTCTGAATTTTTACGTTTTTTTCCGATTCTTTACGTTTTCGTCCGATTCTTTACGTTTTCTTCCGATTCTTTACGTTTTCCTCCGACTTTTTATGTTTTCATCAAATTCTTTACGTTTTCATCCATTTTTTTATGTTTTAGTCTATTTCCTTACGTTGTCGTCCGTTTTCTGCCTTTTTTTACGTTTTCATCCGTTTTTTATGTTTTCGTCTGTTGTTATACGTTTTCCTCCATTTTATTATGCTTTCATCCTTCTTTTTTGTTTTTTTACGTTTTCTTACGTTTTCGTATTTTTTTACATTTTTTTAGGTTTTGTATGACGAAAACGTAAAAATCATAAGAAAACGTAAAAAAAAGAACGAAAACGTAAAAAAACAGACAAAAATGTAAAAAAATGGACGAAAACGTAAAAATATGGATGAAAAAACTATAATTTAGAAAACGTAAAAAACCGTAAGAAAACGTAAAAAAAATGGACGAAAACGTAAAAAATGGACGAAAACGTAAAAAAACAAATGAAAATGTAAAAAACAGACGAAAACGTAAAAATATTGATGAAAACCTTAAAAAAGGGATGAAATCATAAAGAATTGGACGAAAACGTAAAGAATCGGACAAAACGTAAAGAATCGGATGAAAACGTAAAAATTTGGACGAAAACGTAAAGAATCGGACGAAAACGTAAAAAATGGGACGAAAACGTAAAAAATCAGACGAAAACGTAAAAAAACGGACGAAAACGTAAAAACAGACGAAAACGTAAAAAAAAGACGAAAACGTAATAAAACGGACGAAAACGTAAAAAATGGAAAAAAACGTAAAAAACAGACGAAAAAGTTAAAAAAAAATAAAATAAAAAAGAAATAAAAAATAAATCTTTGTTATTTTACGTTTTCGAATTATAGTCGCTTGAAGATTTTTTCATGTTATTTGATGTTATATTTTACTTTTTTAATTCTTTATTTTCTCGTATTATATTTTTTTAGTTATTTTATAATTTAATTGGTTAGTTTATAATATTTGTTTTTGTGTTTTGAAGATGTTTTTATAATATTACAAAAGTGAATAGAGATTTGAGATATAAAACAATAACACTTAAACATGTTTTCTAGTTTTGCAAAGTAGAAAACACAAACACATGTTTCTCAAACTAAATACAAAACGCGTTTTCTAAATACAAAACGCGTTTTCTAAATTTGTATAGATATTTTCAAACACAACAATGTTAACCCACTAATAATAATTATTTTGAAGATGAACATTGGTACGCTTGAGAACATGCTACGAACTGAAGATGCTAGTGTGGGACACCATTGGGTATATAATCTACTAATATTTCTTTTCTTCAACCTATGTGGGATTCAAAAAAAAAAAAAAAAGTTTTTTTTTTCCTTTCCAAAAAGAACAATAAGGTACTTAAATTAACTATTGACTCGTGCACTCTTATTAATATGATATACATCGTTTTTATGATCATTCTTATGAAGTGACTCGTATAATTACCCCAAATAGGAAAATAGGTTAATAGAAATTATACGTTCGTTTCATCATCAGCTAGCTTTTTGTATTATCAAATATCAATGCCCCTATACATATTAATTAAGCAAAGCACCTTTGTAGTATTTTTAAAGTGAGCTAACTATCTCATAAAATTCATACAACAAATTAATCTTACAATGTTTTAAGTAGAATTTTAACCATTTAGTTTGACAACATTTTCACACATGTGATACTATTGGTACATAAGCTCTAGCTTCTTAGACCTTCGTATAACTTTAATGCCAGCACTTGAGTCACATGCCCATGTCACCAAGCCCGGAGAGAGGAGACATAACACTAGATAGGCCTTCCCTTGACCGTTTCTAGTTTACAAGTTCAAAGTTGCCCCTAGGGCCCTAGCATCTTAGACCACACTTCGTCACATGCCCACGCCACCAAGCCCGGCAATCATAACTGGTGTGAAACGGTCTTGATACCAGAACTTCGTTATTGCTCTCAGCGATGTGGGAAAAAAGAGTCACTATTTGCATTGATTAGCTTTTCTTCCGCAATATCACAAATTCACAATTCACAAATAAAGTCGTGGAGAGGTCTTTGGGGTGATTGGCCCAAACCAAGAAAGAAGAGTGTTATATGGGCTTTATGTTGGCCCAAGTTGTTTTACTATGGGTTGGTGAATTGGGCTCAGTTTTAAGAGTTACGAGGCTTCCTTTGTAAGTTTTATTAGGACATATGAAGTGAAAATTTATGATTGTTGTCCTTGTTTAAATGATTGTCTCAGTGACTCAGTGTACAACTATTCAAATGATATGTATGACTAGTTTATGACATGCAATGATAAAATTACGGCTTGGCAAAGTGCTTGCCGCTCATTCGGAAATTGCTCGAAAATTGCTCGCTCGATCTGTCGCTTGATTGTAAACGAGCCGCTCCGCTCGGTTCAGTTTGTAAACGAGCTAAGCATGAGCAAAGGTCTGCTCGGCTCGGATCGGCTCGAATATTTTTATTATATATATAAATATATTATATATATTATATTATATGTATGTATTTATATAAATATAAATTTATCTTGTAACTATCATTCTATTAGATTTATGGATTAACATTTTTGTATTTAGCCCAAATAACACTTAGCCCAATTAAAAGTCCATCCAAAATCTAAAGACGTACACGTACACACTAATATAAACCCTAACCTCCTCTTTTCCCTTCACATCTCACTTTAGCATAAAAAGAATTAGGGCTGAAGGCGCCACCCACCTCAACCACTACATCTCATCGACTGAATCTGGTTTGAGGTAACTCACTGTCGTCTAATATTTTAGCTTCATAATTTAGGTGTCACTATCACTGTTAATTTAGCTTTCATAATTTAGGTTCATAATTGTGCATTTTGTGGAATGTTGTCTAATAAAGAACTATCTATCTTGATTTTAAATGATCTTTGTTTAACCTAAATTTATGTATATTTTTGTAGAATGTCATCTAATAAAAAAACAAATATAACAGAGGCTGATGATGTTGATTTAGATGATGGAGATAACTTTGAGCTAGATGATGAATTCATAGATAAGGACTAGGGCTGGGCAAAGTGCTAGCCACTCGCCGATCGTCGCGCTCGTCGAAAATTGCTCGCTCGATCCGTCGCTCGATTGTAAACGAGCCGCTCCGCTCGGTTCGGTTTGTAAACGAGCCAAGCATGAGCAGACCCTCGCTCGGTTCGGCTCGGCTCGTGAACAGCCCTAGATAAAATTATTCTGAGACTAAGAATCTAGTTTTTTTTTTTTTTTCTTAATATGACGATGTATAAGGCGGCAAAACATGAGACATCATACATACATATGAAATTAGTTTTGTTTCAAAATTGATTTAACATGCGGTTAGAATTGAGTTGAGTCGGGTTTGATGGCTCATCAATTACACTTGTGTTTATAGGAAAAAAGACATGAGTCATGTGTCGTTTAATGGTGATCACTAGTTCACCCTCCATAATTAGATAAGATCACATTCATAAGTACCCATCAAATCACATCAATCAAACATGTGTCGCTTTGTCTCTAAAAAGAATCACAAATTCAAACAAAATGATATAAAAAGTAATGGAATTATGTTCTATGAAAAAGTTAACCGTTAAGAAAAGAAAAAAAAAAAAAGTTTATAGAAACTTTCAAACACAGTCATGTTAACCCCGATGATAACATTTATTTTGCAGGATACCTGACTGTTTGAGAACATACCTACTACGTCAAGATACTAGCTTGGAACACCATAGGGTATATAAGCTACTAATATTTCCTTTCTTCAATCTATGTGGGATTCAATATGAAAATGATTTTTATATTAAGAAGAACAATAAGGTGCCTAAATTTACTATTGGCTCGTGCACTGTACCAATATCACATATATCATTTGCATGCTCTTTAAATAACTCATACCAAGCTCGAATATTATTGTTTTATGTGAGCTAAATAAATTTGTGTGAAGCGAACCACTTTCACTTTTCTCATCAACCCATGTAGGAAAAAGACATGTCTCATGGGTCGTATAATAGCGAGCTCTAAGCCTCTAATTCACTCTGCATAACCAGATACGTTCACGTACATTAGTTTTCATAATCAAACAACATCAGTCAAACATGTGTCATTTATTTCTTTAAAAAAAAAGTTATATGAAATGAAATAACAAAATTGTAACCAGACACTTTTTGTCCCACACTTGTTTTGACATCAATCAAACTCAAATATGTGTCGTTTTGTCTCTTAGAAAATCAAAAGTTTAAATAGAATGATATTAAAAGTAACAGAATTATGTTCTATGAAAAAAGGTAACAGTTAAAAAAAAAACAAAAAACCTTAGAGCTTGTAGATATGTTCAAACACAATTGTGTTAATCCACTAATAACATTTATTTAGTGGGCGGATAACACTACTGGTTTGAGAATATACTACTAATCTATGGACGCTAGTTTGGGACACCATAATGTATATAACATACTAATATTTTCTTTCTTCAATCTATGTGGGATTCGTAAACGTGATATCTTTATACCAAGAAGAACAATAAGGTACCTAAACTTACTATTGACTCGTGCATTGTACTAATATGAGTATGTGACATATATCATTTGCATGCTCTTTAAATAACTCATACCAAGCTCGAATGTTATTGTTATGAAGCGATTCGTGCAACTTTACCCTAGATAGAAACACCGTTGGTCCTTGTAGTTGCGTTGACTGGCGCCGGTGGTCCTTTGACAAAAAAAAAATTGCACCACTCAGCTTTAAGTCAGAAATGTTATGCACCGTTAGTCCCTCCATCCAACTGGCCCCACAAACATCAACTAACGCTCGTTAAGTATGAATTTTAAAGGGGCAATTTCGTCACTTCACATTTTTATTATCATCTCTCTCTTACTTCACATCTTCCACACAAATCATCAGGATCTATAAACATAGATCTAAATCCGGCTCTCACACACTCGATCTAAGTAAATCCATCTCACACATAAACAATCACTGTGAACTCAAATCCAATATCCGTATATGTTCCATCACCCCATGAAATCAAACCAAACTCTTGCTTACAACCACGTCTTCGACGGCAAGAAAAGGTAATTGGGTAGGGTCAAAATTGACTGAAGAATATCCGGTAAAGATGGCAGACAGGTAAGATTGAAAAAGGGTTTAATTGGAGTTGTGATTTGGTCTATTAGTGTTTAAAAATGATGGGTTTGCTTCTGAATTTGTCTATCAATTTGCGTTAGGGACTATAATGGATTCAGTTCGAGAGATTTGTATAAGTGCTTAGCCGGAATCAATTTGCGTTAGGGACTATGATGGGTTTACTAACGCCAGAATCTGCTTAGCCCTGCCGAAATCTGCTTTTCCCCGCCAGAATCTGCTTTGCCTCGCTGGAGATCTTTTGTGTTTGGTTTTAATTTTTTTTTATTAAGCTTCTTGTGTAAATCTATAAAGATTTGTGTATATGTTTGTGTTTCTCAGATTTAAAGTTTACCTCAACAAAATGATTCCTAGTGGTCCAAAAATGTTAGCGCTTTATGGATTTAGGCCTAACTTAATGCAATTGTGGTCTTAAGCTGGTCCCCTAGTGTTTAATCTAAGGTTAAACTTTTTTTTATAGATGGAATCATTTGGTTTAGTTGTCACAGAATGAATACCCAGTTGTCCCTTTTTTCAAAAGTTTTGATTAGATTGATAAACCCAGGTTAAGCCCCGATAATCTCGGCCAATTACTTGTGCACTAACTATGAAGTTTTTATTTTGATATTACTTTCAATCATTATGGTAGATCTTTATTTCAAACGAAGTGATGGCTGTTTAGATTATGTTCATGCTTAGCAATAAAATGTGTAGTGTTTGGTATATGCATAACACGAAATAATTTGTGTTTGTGTTTGTGTTTCTCACATTTGTGTTTGTGTTTGTGTTTGTGTTTGTGTTTGTGTTTGTGTTTCTCACATGATTAAATTACACAGTTGGTCCTTGTGTTGTGAAGTGACAAAATTGCCCCTTTAAAATCCACACTTAACGAGCGTTAGTGGATGTTTGTGGGGCCAGTTGGATGGAGGGACTAACGGTGCATAACGTTTCTGACTTAAAGCTGAGTGGTGCAATTTTTTTGGTCAAAGGACCACTGGCGCCAGTCAACGCAAACCACAATGACCAACGGTGTAATTTACTCTAGATATAATATGATTAGACGAATAGATATTTAACTCTATTTATTTGTTGTATATGATGATGGCATTTTTTCGTGACGCAAAGTTGATACGACCCGTTAAAGTTGTATCGGGATAGGGCACCACTTCAAACGTGTGCGAGCTCCTTAGGAATATTAAAGAAGAGAAGAGAATTATTTATTTGACAACTATGCTTTTCATTAATGAATGATTCGGTATTTATACCGAATAAACCCTAACTTGTATCACAAGTCGAATACAAGATAAACTCATAAAACAAATATACTTTCCTAGATAATGACTCACACGACTCTTTCTTAACATGACTCGAATACGACTAAATAAAAGATAGTTATCCAAAGGCGTATTATTCCCCACTCCTTCGGAAATCACCTTGTCCTCAAGGTGTTGCTTCAAAATCTCGCCTCATGTAGTTCCAGGATCCCACAACTTCACTTGTAGTTCACCCTCTTTTAGATTATAAGAAAACAACATAAAGTGCATCAAAGAGCGTTGCCAAGGCTGTCCATAATTTGCATGACTGGTGTCCAAATTTAGCCCGCCATATACGACTTTATTCTGCCCAACTTGAATGACAACATAAAACTTTGATTTCATCCACACGAGAGCCATCTCATCTCTTTTCTTTCTCTTAGTGGTTTCCAGTAAAGGTGGTTCAACAGTAATTTTAGGTGGCGTTGTCAACAAAGGTAGTTTAACGACGGTTGTAGGTTTCTGGTTTTGCGATCCGCTGTTGCTACTACTCACTTTGTTGCTGAAAGAAGACGACCGCTGATCCTCAAAATGTGCTTCTGTTATGCGGGCCAAGGGTAAGGTTTCACCCAAAGTTGTAGGATTCAACCTCAACAGTTCCCAAAGTTGTAGGTCCGTGAAGCGTGCTTCCGTTGCACGAGCTAATGAAAAAGCTTCGCCTAAAGTTGTGGGGTTTGACCTTAACAGTGCACATTGTAGAGCCGGTTTAAGTTCAGAGATATAAAACGATTTAAGTAAGTTTTCAGAGATCCCCGTTACTCGATTTATAAGTACCTCAACCTCACTCTGATATTAGGCCACGATACCCATTTGCAAGAGCTTAGATAGTGCGTCCTGATCGCTGCTGCCCGATGCCATGAACAGTAACTCGAAGAACATAAATTTTTTTCTGATGAACAGTACAATGAACAGTACCGATGAACAGTCGCGCGAACAGTACTTGTGAATAGTGATCGACGAACACTTATTTATTTATTTATTTATTTAAATTGGAACCCTAATTTGGTAGCCCTCTCAACGAGGACTCTCAATGAAAGCACCAATTGATACGACTCGTTAAGGTTGTATCGGGATAGGGCACCACTTCAAGCGGGCGCGAGCTCCTTAGGAATATTAAAGAAGAGAAGAGAATTATTTATTTGACAACTATGCTTTTCATTAATGAATGATTCGGTATTTATACCGAATAAACCCTAACTTGTATCACAAGTCGAATACAAGATAAACTCCCATAACAAAGATACTTTCCTAGATAATGACTCACATGACTCTTTCTTAATATGACTCGAATACGACTAAATAAAATATATTTATCTAAAGGCGTACCATTCACAAGTCAAATACAAGATAAACTCATAAAACAAAGATACTTTCCTAGATAATGACTCACATGACTATTTCTTAATATGACTCGAATACGACTAAATAAAATATAGTTATCGAAAGACATATCAAAAGTCGTAATCACCTAAATTCTTTTGAATTACTAAATTCTTAGGGAAATACTTTTTAGTTGAATATATATGTCCTTTCATCATTAGCTTTGTTTGATTTTATGATATCATTTGTTGTCCTCGTACTTTTGTGTGTTTAGCTAATATCAATTGCCTTGTATGCATCTAAAACAATACTTGTTTAGTCAGCCTCGTGGTAAACTTGGGAGTCGTAACATAAATCCAAAGTTTACAACCCATAAAAGTCAAAATTTGATCTTGAAATGTGGTTAGAAATAAGTCGAGTTGGGTTTGATGGTTCATAAATTACATTTGTGTTTATCGGAAAAAGGACAGTCTCATGTGTCGTTTAATGGTAATTATACATAACTAGTTAAGATCACATACATGAGTATCATAATCAAACAACATTTATCAAACTCAAACATGTGTCGTTTTGTCTCTCAAAAAATCAAAAGTTTAAATAAAATGATGTAAAAAAGTAAAGAAAAAATTATGTTCTGTGAAAGAAGTTAACCGTTAAGAAAAAGAAAAAAACAAACGATGTAAAAGGTAAAGAAATTATGTTCTGTGAAAGAAGTTTTTTTGGAAGGCGACTTTTATTTTTTGTTTTAGAGTCGCACCCGTCACATTGGCAGGCCCTTATACACCACATACCCAGACTATGTTGTCTGAACCGGGTTCACGCTGACGTAGTGTGGATTTTTAACGGCTTCCGTCCAGAAACCGTACCGCCTCCACACGAAATTTCTCGCTAAAATAAGGAAAAAGTTTAGAGTTCATAGATATTTTCACACGCAATTGTGTTAACAAGTCTTGCGTGGGACACCATACGGTATATAAGCTACTAATGTTTTTTTCCTTCAACCTACGTGGGATTCAAAGGCAAAATGTTTTTTTCTTTCTTCAAAAAGAACAATAAGGCACCTAAATTTACTATTGACTCGTGCAATGTTTTTTTCATCTTTCCTTTTACTTGTTTAGTCAGCCTAGTGGTTAATTTGGGAGTTGTAACATAAGTCAAGTTTAAATCCCAAAGCTAAAAAGTCTTTAGCCATGTATTTTAGCCATAAAATCTAAAATTGTTGAAGGCTATTATTGTCTAGTATATACAATTACATACCCTTTCTCCTGTATATAACGGTGCAAAGTGCATGGGTATTATAAGGCATGTTATATATAAATTTTAGACGCTATCTGCACCAAGTCTTGCGGCATAGGCACATAGCCATCCAGATGACATGAGTTTTGCGTTTCTTTTTTAAAGTGGAGTGAATTGGGTTTTTATTGTGTGTTATAAGAAATTGATTAAGAATAATGTTTTTTGATTGTGTTATGAGATCAAAACTGACGTGACGATAGGGGTGTTCATTAAATGGTTTGACTCGAAAAACCGACCGAACCGAATGATATTTGGTGAAATGGGTTTGGCTTACATGGGTTTGGTTTGGATTTTTGGTTGTACCCGAATTATAATACAGGTTTTTGGATCGGATGTAGGTTAAAAAATATACATTCGGTTTCCACCCAAATACCCGAAAATATAAGGAAAGAAGCGTTTTATAATTTTTATAATATGTGAAATAATCAATCAAATATTCGGAATTGGGGATAATTGAAGAGTTACTCATATTAGAGTTCTATTTTGTGAAAGTTCCTTCTGTCACTACCAAAATCACGCACCAAAATCACGCCCGCATCATCAATCACCAAAATTCTCCTCCATGGCTCCACCTATAAATTGGCATCCTCGTATTCACATATCACCACACCACTATCAGTCGAAAATTTCAATTGCAACTTGCAAGTGGGTTCTGGGTTTTGCTATTGTTGTTTCGATCTCAACTCTTCAGTATGGTTATGGTATGTGTTTTATGCAAGTGTTGTTAATTTTAGTCTAATTTACCATTACTTATTTCAAGTTTATCAATTCATTACATGTTAGGCTTTTCAATTTTTGACATACTGTTATTAATTTCAAGAATTTGTTTGTCAAATCCATGTGTTTCATATGCGTATTATCCATGTAGTTTATTATCTATTTTGTTATGTAATTGTGCTCCTTCAATCAAAAGGTGTTATTCTTTGTTACTTGTTAATAACTTATGAAATTTGTTCTTACTCTATTAGTGTAAGTATACTTATGTTATTCATAGTTTTGTTCAAACTAAAATGTATTTGTATTTTAATGGAACATGGGATGATCACTTAAACTCTATTAATGCTAAAATGGTTATTAGCATACTAAGAAATACTTACACTATTTAGTGATATGCCATTTTTTTCTTTTATGCATAGGCCGTATAGTTGAGTGTATCCTATTTAATCTACCTCGATTGAATGTAGGCGTATCTAATCGAATGTTGTATCCTTGTGTATTCATTGTTAATAGACTTTATTAAATATATGTTATGTCATATCTGTTGGGAATTAAATAATCAAGATGTTTAATATCAGATTCTATTCTAAGAAATACTCTAAGTGTGTTTCTGCTGCTAGGCTTAGCATTCTGCTGCCGATGATCCTGCTGCTAATGATACTTGATTCTGCTGCTAGCGATGACTCATTGCTGCTGCTAATGTACATTCTGCTGCTAAATGGATAAGTATGAAAAGATATTATTTGTATTTTGGTCAACAATATACGGTAGATAATATCTTACCCCATGTGCTTAGTTAACAAGTTGTGTACACAGATACATGTTGTATCTTATGTACTGACACACTCAAGATAAGTTAACAAGTAAGTCGGCTAGACTTTAAGCAATATGTAAAGATCTTCTTGGACTATAAAAGGAGATCTTAGACTCGATATTATGTGTGCTGAAAATTAAGAACTCATAACAGTTAAGACATAAAACAAACACAAACAATATCACAAGTCTAGAAACATAAGATTCAAGGTCTTTGTAACCCTAGTGATAGTGATCACTCGTATTATTCTTGAATAATATTGAATCGTTTGGTGATAAGTTTTTCTTTGTTCATTGTTAAGTAACAAACATAACTACTCCATTTCCATAACATACACAACTTTCTAAGTGTGATTGAGTGAATTCCGCGCACTTAATCATATAAACTCAATATATCATTATACACAAAGTCACAAGGTTTAACCACCTTATAGTGTATCACGCATCCTAACAAGTTGGTATCAGAGCGCCAGGTTGATATTATTGATTAGAAGAAACAGAAATGGACGTTCAAGATGCTCATACAAATGTTGCTGCAAAGTTGCCCATGTTCAAACAAAATGAGTTTGAGTTGTGGAGGTTGAGAATTGAGCAATATTTTATGGTTCAAAATTATGCTCTTTGAGATATCATTCAGTATGGTGATTCTTTCACACCAGGCTATTCAGATATTATCGTTGAAGGCAAAACAGTTCGACAAAGAAATACTGGACCAGTTTCAAATGAAGAAAAGATACAGAAAAGAAATGATCAAAAAGCAAGAAACTTATTGCTTATGACCATTCCTGGTGAGCATATGCTATCTTTTAGCAAGTATCTTGATGCAAAAACTCTTTTTGAAGAGATTTGTGCATGGTTTGGTGGTAATGAATCTACCAAGAAAACACATAAAACGTTGCTGAAACAACAATTTGAAAACTTTACTTCAAATAGCAATGAATCTCTTGATAAGCTATTTTCAAGGTTACACAAGCTTGTCAGTCAGTTAGCTGTGTTAGGTGTTGATATTGAGAAAGAAGATCTCAATATGAAGTTTTTGAAAAGTCTACCTGGTGAGTTCCATACTCATGTTGTTACGCCCCGTGCCCGCTTATACTAAAAACTTTGACTTTTGACGCGGAAACGCTTGACTAAAATGAACTTATACAAATTCTTCATTCAATTACCAGAACTTATAACATTTAACACTTTAAAATACTTTCAAGAACCTATACTCGAAAACCTTTCAAAACATTTCATACAATTTTATAATACAACTCAACAACCTTTCTGTGACCAACGATGCGCCGTATCCTTTTTAGGGATACGCCGCATCAAAGCTGAGAGGCCATACGCCGTATCAACCTGAGATGATACGCCGCATCTCCTTAAGCTTCTGATACGTCGCATCTATTATACTAGATACGCCGCATCTCCTTAAGCTTCTGATACGTTGTATCTTTTATACTAGATACGCCGCATCGACCAATTTAGATAGAACATCAGCAGGATGACCTGCATAAACCCAATACTCACCCACAACTTAATACAACACTATAACTTGTATCAAAACACTCATTTTACGTTCAACACCATAACAAACTGTAATACACGGCAATTGACCCGTTTACAACCCAAAATGGGTAATTTCATACATAAACCAAACACCCCTTTAACTTTACTCAAAACACATAAATCAATCTTTGACTCATCAAATAACTACCAAATCGTCATTCAACACTTGACATACATTTTGCCATGCGGCTACACTTTAACAAATCATAAAAGACCAACGGGGGTACAAACTTACACATGAGCTCGGTATCTACCTAAGCTCTACATTCTTACCAATCTACCCACATTGCATATCCATGCCTTAACCCTTATATCCTTACATCCAAGCCATAGCATAAGCACCTACAAAAGGGTTAGACAACTAAACCGTAAGCGATAACGCTTAGTAAGTAAAACGACAATAACATATAATCATACTTCAATCCACATGATGCATCATATACATAAGCACTTACTTGACGGGCTTACAACCCAAAATCATCTAGCACATAACATCATCATATACCATAACATCAAGTCATCACATAAACCATATTCATGGCATCACATAATCATAGTCCATAGTCCATACCACTTTCATACAAACATACATAACACATATGTTAGAAATCCATATAACACATGTTACTATCATTTTACTTACCTCAAACCAAGCTAAACAATAACAAGGATCATCATCATCATCATCATCATCATCATAATCTCCTTGAATCAATCATCATCACTCTTCATAAATAATAAAAACCTAACAACATAACAAATAATAACATAACAAGGGTTATCAAAACCCATCAAAACATAATCATCTTTCTAATCAAATCATCATATGATCATACCCACATCATATGATGATTTCCCACTTAAATCACTAACTTGAGAGGGATTACTTACTTGATAATCATAGCTAAGCAAGATGATAAACATGGGTCCTTAAAAGCCATCACTTAGCCCTATTTTCCCTCCTTTTCTCCTTGGCTCGACATTCACAGGCAACACACTCTCTTTTACAGGAGAGTGTGGAAACTTATAGATAAATGGGGAAGATTCTAGCTACAAGGGCAATTCTGTCATTTCTGCTTATTTAAGGTCGATGCGCCGTATCTATCTGCATAGATACGCCGCATCCATGCTACCCCTTATATACGCCGTATCTCATTCTCCAATACGGCGCATGGACTATAACAAGTCGGTTCTACTTTCCCTTTCTACCATACGCCGCATGTACTTCCTAGATGCGCCGCATCTAGGCTATAACAGACTAACACTTAACACTATAATCATTTGCCCTTAGAAAACCACATGCTCTTAGTCAACATACTTAGGCTCGGGTCAACTTCATCTAGGGTGGGTTCCCACTACCCGGGAAACGGGTCTAACACATGTTATTGTCTGGATGAACAAATCAGACATTGAAACAATGAAACTCAATGATTTGTTCAACAACTTTAAAATTGTTGAACAAAGTCTAAAAAGGGGTGGAAACTATGGTACTAGTTCTGGGAACGTGGCTCTTTTGTCATCCCCTAGTATTGGTAAGTCTGAAGAGGTAGATGAAGTTGAAGGTGTTTCTAATATTACTTATGGTGGTCCTTCTACTAGTTCACAAAAGGATGTTGCTGGACTTGGAGATCCAACATTCTATGCCTTTATAACCAGTCAATCTAGTGGTTCTCCTCTAAATCATGAAGACCTTGAGCAGGTGGATGGTGATGATTTGGAAGAGATGGATATTAAGTGGCAAGTTGCCTTACTTAGTATGAGGGCTAAGAAGTATTGGCAGAGAACTGGGAAGCAGATTACCATAAATGGTAATGATACTGCTGGGTTTGATAAGAAGAAAGTGGAATGGTTTAACTGTCATAGGTTGGGACACTTTGCTAAAGAATGTAGAAGCCCAAGGAAGCAGGATAATAGAAACACATGGTATAGGCAAGAGAAGAGAAAGGAAGTCACAGTTGAAGAGCCAAAGGCTATGTTGGCTATTGATGGTATTGGTTATGATTGGAGCTCTATGGCTGATGAAGAGGAAGCACCACCAAATGCTGCTCTTGTGGCCAATGAATTTGCTCTAATGGCCTTTTCTGATTCAGAGGTAAATACCATTGAAACTTGTGCTAAATCATGTCCTAATCTTAAAAATTCTGAAGCCCTTCAAAAGAGATTTGATGCTCTTAGAGAAGAGTTAATTAATGCCCTTTCTAATTTAGCTAATCATAAGAGATGTGTAGGTGTTCTAGAAAAACAAATATTACATTTTCAAAATAATGAATCTAGGTTTACTGATGACATGAGTGCTCTACAAAGAGGTATAGCATTCAGAGATGAGTTACTTAATAGTCAAAGTAAACAAATAACTGAAGCCAATAATAAAACTGAAAATGTTAAGATAACTGTAGATGCTTTAGCTAGTGCCTCAGAAGGAGTTAATAAAATTTGGGAAGCTCAAGTAATTGGTAAAGCTAAGTCTGGTGTAGGATACAATACTGTCCCTCCACCATATAGAGGTGTTCCTTCACCTCCAGGTGTTGACCTAGCACACACAGGTTTTGCTGAGTTTCAAGAACCAATTATGGAATATGGTTCTAAGGCCACTAACAGTCCTAAGATAGAAAAGGTAAGGAAAAGTTTAGATAAAACTTTATCTTATCAGGACAAGGTGTCATTTGTTAAGAAAGGAGATGCTATAGTTGTTGAGGATAGTACAACTGATAGTGATGAAGATGAAGAAGAACAGGTTATGTCTAAACCTGAAGTGGTTAAGAAAGTAGGAACAAGTGTTCCTCAGATAGTCAAACACAATACTGATAGGCCTAAATCAAACATTAAGCATGTTAGGCAACCAGTTAAATATTGTGAGCAATATAGAACCACCAACAAGCCCAGAGGTAACCAAAGGAATTGGAACAACCTCAAGTCTAACCAATTAGGTGATGACTTTGCTTTTTATAACAAAGCTTGTTACACATGTGGTAGTTTTGACCATCTTGCAGCTTTCTGCAACCAATGGGTAACTGGGTATAAAAACAATAGGGTGAACTACAAAAGGCAAACTCCTCAAACTCACTTTCACTATAGTTCTAGTGTTAATAGAACAAAACCCAGAACAGTCCACAAGTCTGGCTCAAACACAGATCCTGCTGCTAGACCAAATGATCCTGCTGCTAGAAAATTTTACTCTGCTGCTCGGGCATTAATGACTGTTAACCCAAAATCAACAGCTAAGGGTGCAAAAACAACTTTCAAACATGCATCTAAAACTGTTCAAAGGCCCATTCAAACAAAAGTAGTGGTCCACAAACAAATTTGGAGACTAAAGGGGACAACTACAAAGTTAGCAGATTCTGCTGCTAAGCATGTGGTTCAACCTGCTGCTAAGGGAAACAGGGCAAATGTTGTTAAGGCCTCAGCATGTTGGATTCTTAAATCCAATGTTGCATCAACTGTCCTTAAAAGATTAAATTACATTAATGCAAGAGGCAGATCCAAGTCAGTAATGGCTTGGGTCCCCAAAAGAAACTAACACTCTTATATATGTGCAGGGACATTCAACTGATGATCAAGAGGATCAAGGATACTCAGATAGTGGATGTTCAAGGCACATGACAGGCAACATGTCTTATCTTTCAGATTTTGAAGCTTTCAATCGAGGATATGTTACCTTTGGAGGGGGTGTTCGTGGCAAAATTTCTGGTAAAGGTACAATCAAAACTGGAAATTTAGATTTTGAAGATGTGTACTATGTGCAAGAACTTAAGTATAATCTTTTTAGTGTCTCACAAATGTGTGACAAAAAGAACAATGTTCTTTTCACTGACACTGAATGTCTTGTTCTCTCTAAAGATTTTAAGATGCCTGATGAAAGTCAAGTGCTTCTTAGAATTCCTAGAAAGGCCAATATGTACAGTGTTGATATGAAGAACATTATTCCTAAAAAGGATTTAACTTGTCTTGTAGTAAAAGCCACATTGGATGAATCAATGAAATGGCATAGAAGGCTTGGTCATATTAATTTCAAAACCATAAATAAGATTGTTAAGAATGGTTTGGTAAGAGGTTTACCTCACAAAAGATTTGAAAATGATCAAACATGCATTGCTTGTCTTAAAGGCAAACAACACAAAGCCACTTGTAAGCCCAAGATTTTTAACTCTATCAATCAATCATTGTTTATGCTTCATATGGACTTATTTGGACCTGTTTCAGTAAGGAGTATAATGCATAAGAAATATTGTCTTGTTATAACTGATGACTATAGCAGATTTACATGGGTTTTCTTTTTAGCTTCTAAGGATGAGACATCAAACATCCTTAAGACTTTCATTACACAAATAGAAAACCAAGTAAGCAAGAAAGTAAAATTCATTAGAAGTGATAATGGGACAGAATTCAAAAATAGAGTTATGGATGATTTCTGCAAAGAAAAAGGTATTAGGAGAGAATTTAGTGTTGCTAGAACTCCACAACAGAATGGAGTAGCTGAAAGAAAGAATAGAACACTAATTGAAGCTGCTAGAACCATGTTAGCTGATTCTAAGCTACCTATAACTTTTTGGGCAGAGGCAGTCAACACTGCTTGCTATGTTCAAAATAGAGTTTTAGTTGTGCAGCCTCACAATAAGACATCATATGAACTCTTTAATGGAAGAACTCCTGCAATAGGATTTCTTAGACCTTTTGGATGTCATATAACAATTCTCAATACCTTAGACCATTTAGGAAAGTTTGATGGTAAGGCAGATGAAGGTTTCTTAGTTGAATATTCTCTCAATAGCAAAGCTTTTAGAGTATACAACTTAAGAACTGAGAAAGTAGAAGAAAATCTACATGTGGAGTTTTTGGAAAACAAATCCAATGTAGTAGGTCAAGGACCAAAATGGCTATTTGATCTTGAGTATCTAACAAATTCTATGAATTATGTGCCTATTTTTGCAGAAACTAATGATTTTGCAGGTTCACAAGCAACAAATGAGGCAGAGTTAGAGAAAGATCAATCTGATGTCATAATGCCAATATGGTCAAATACAAGTGTGGAATCAACTTCAGCGACTGATGAATCTTCTTCTAGCAAAGCTAAAGAAGGTTTTGAAGATGAAAGAACAGAAGATGGAACTCAGGAACAACACAATATTGCTGCTGGTAGTGTATCTGATGCTGTTGGTAGTGTATCCGTTCTTGCTGATCATTTTGCTGCTAAGTCAGAGTACTCTGCTGCTAAGCCAGAACACTCTGCTGCTGGGCCAAATGCTTCTGATGCAGGCCCATCACACACAAAAGAAGCAGAATTCAAAGAAGATGAAGTGGATTTGAGTAATCTCCCATCATCTTATCAAGTTCCTACTACTCCACAGACAAGAATTCACAAAGTTCACTCTCTGGAAAATGTGATAGGAGATGTACAATCTGGTGTGAAGACAAGGAGACAACTGGTCTCTTCAGACCAACAAGGGATTCTTGATGCCCTTTATGCTTCAAAACAGCATGAGTTTTCAAACTCTTGCTTGTTTGTATGTTTTCTCTCACAAAAGGAACCAAATAACATTCTTACAGCCCTAGATGATTCAAGCTGGGTAGAGGCTATGCAAGAAGAGCTTCTTCAGTTCAAGATTCAAAAGGTTTGGGTGCTAGTTGATTTACCTAGGAATGCAAAGGTAATTGGCACTAGATGGGTTTTTAAGAATAAAAGGGATGAAAGGGGCATAGTGATTAAGAATAAGGCTAGATTAGTAGCCCAAGGGTACACACAAGAAGAAGGGATAGACTATGATGAGGTTTATGCTCCAGTAGCAAGGATTGAGGCAATTAGGCTTTTCTTAGCTTATGCTTCATTTTTAGGCTTCACAGTTTATCAAATGGATGTCAAGAGTGCATTTTTATATGGAACAATTGGAGAAGAGGTGTATGTCACACAACCTCCAGGCTTCATTGATCCTGACCATCCAGACAAAGTGTACAGAGTAAAGAAAGCTCTATATGACCTTCATCAGGCACCAAGAGCTTGGTATGCAACACTAGCTTCCTACTTATTAGAGAATGGATTTCAAAGAGGAAAGATTGATCAGACACTTTTCATCAAGAAGGAGCAGAAGGATCTTTTTCTAGTTCAAGTGTATGTGGATGATATTATCTTTTGATCTACAAGGAAGGAAATGTGTTTAGAGTTCGAGAAACTTATGAAAGATAAGTTTGAAATGAGTTCTATGGGAGAACTTACATTCTTTTTGGGTCTGCAAGTTAAGCAATCAAATGAAGGAATCTTTATCTCTCAAGACAAATATGTGGCAGAGATACTTAGAAAATTTCAATTTGCTGATTCAAAAGTGGCAAGCACACCAATGGATGCTGAGAAACATCTTCTTAAAGACTTAGATGGAGCAAATGTAGATGTACACACTTACAGATCTATGATAGGCTCTTTGATGTACCTTACATCATCTAGACCTGATATCATGTTTCCTGTTTGTGCTTGTGCAAGATTTCAAGTAACTCCTAAGGTTTCTCATTTAACTGCAGTCAAGAGAATTTTTAGATATCTTAAGGGTCAACCAATGTTGGGTGTATGGTATTCTAGAGAATCACCTTTTGACTTGGTAGCATACTCAGATAGTGATTATGCTGGTGCTAGCTTGGACAGAAAGTCAACAACTGGAGGATGTCAATTCCTTGGGTGTAGACTTATCTCATGGCAGTGTAAGAAGCAAATAATTGTGGCTAATTCAACAACTGAAGCTGAATATGTAGCTGCTGCAAGTTGCTATGGTCAAGTTCTATGGCTTCAAAACCAACTTCTTGATTATGGGTACAATTTCTTAAACACTGTTATTCATATTGATAATAGTAGTACAATTTGTATTATTAGAAATCCAGTGCAACATTCTAAGACAAAACACATTGAAATTAGACATCACTTTATTAGAGATTGCAATGAGAAAAGATTAATTCAAGTAATGAAAATTGCTTCTGAACATAACTTTGCAGATCTGCTAACAAAAGCTTTTGATGTTTCAAGGTTTCAGTACTTGGTAGCAAGTATTGGAATGCTTAATCTTTGAATTTTCAATCTGATGTGTTTTTGTATATGAATTTTTGATTCTGCTGCTGGCTTTACATCATACTGCTGCTATTATTAAAAGTTTGTGCTCCTAGTATAAACTTTAAAATTGTGTTTCTCATACAGTTAGTTCTTTGATTTATTCTAATACAAAACAAGTACTTTGTACATTGTTCTTTTGGTTTTAGACTAACAATTTCAGGTATGATTGTTGAACACAAAAGGAAATTTCAAGTGAAATGGGAGAAGTAGAATGCTTATCCAGCTGCTACATAATAGGTTTATGATGGACTGAGTTTGGGATTTTAAACTCCTTAAAACTTCTTTCTTGAAACCTAGTTATGATGTTTCACATTGAATTGATAACTTAGTTGATCAGATAGTAACTGATACAACTTATTTTCTATCATTTTATACTTTCAAAGTATAATGTGTTAATCTAAGGATATCTGATAGAAAGAACAGCGAGCAAAAGTGAATCTAACACTTGTGTTAGAGGTAACAAATGCCACGAGCTGGAAACCCTGTCAGGAAAACTCTTTGAATGAGTTTATCTACACACAGGCAGTTATTTATAACTGAAAAACATTGGTTCTCACACAACCAGAGGTTATTTTAAACCGAATTTTGATTAAGTGTCTGTAACTACACTTGATCCCTTCAAAATAGTTGAAAGTAGTATGATTTTCTATAATAAAATCATATGCATACTGCTAAAAGTCAAAGATTTTTCTTCAAAAAGGTTTTTGGAATAAAAAATGGCTCAGAAAACTATCAAATGATGGATTATGAGTTATTGCCCCATGATTCACCACTCATAGGAGGTTACAAACCTAGAAGTGATGAGGGCAGAAAACTAACTTTTAAGGAATTGATGGCTTCATGTACAACGTTGTCTGACAACAAGTTCACATTGATAGATCAGTTGATGGTACACAGTGAGATCTTCCAAACAAGGGGAGGAAACAAATGTTATTTGCATCTCAGGGGAGGTAACAGTCTCAGGGGAGGAAATAATAGCCCAGAAAAGGAAGATAATCCAATGAAAGGAAGGAGAAGACAAGAGCATACAAGATGATGACATGGAGGTTGACAAATGACAAGAACATTCCAAAGGAGAAAGTTCTATCTAGGTTAAACGAAGAAAAGTTTCAATTTCAGTTTACCACGTTTGTTCATCACTTGCAAAGACATGCTGTTAGATGATTTCACTTGTTGAAACAAGCATCAAAGATACACAGCATCATTGCCTCTTATAATTCCTCCATCCAAGGAAATTGCACCATCTTTTAGTCCAAGATTGGAGCAATGTGTTGATATTGTTAAAGTCAAAGAACAAAGCAGATGAATTACTGAGAAGATATTCAATCTTGAAGAACAGAAGTGTTTGAAAGATCTTCACAATCCATAATTTAATTCAGAAACATGTTGAAATGGATTCACATGTTTAGGGGAGGATTGTTGGGAATTAAATATTCAAGAAGTTTAATATCGGATTCTATTCAAAGAAATACTCTAAGTGTGTTTCTGCTGCTAGGCTTAGCATTCTGCTGCCGATGATCCTGCTGCTGATGATACTTGATTCTGCTGCTAGCGATGACTCATTGCTGCTGCTAATGTACATTCTGCTGCTAAATGGATAAGTATGAAAAGATATTATTTGTATTTTGGTCAACAATATACGGTAGATAATATCTTACCCCATGTGCTTAGTT
This sequence comes from Artemisia tridentata subsp. tridentata, assembly GCA_021014915.2. NCBI lineage: Eukaryota > Viridiplantae > Streptophyta > Magnoliopsida > Asterales > Asteraceae > Artemisia > Artemisia tridentata. Next base: position 29,681,399 of record CP139508.1, on the reverse strand, counting down.
AACAAGTTGTGTACACAGATACATGTTGTATCTTATGTACTGACACACTCAAGATAAGTTAACAAGTAAGTCGGCTAGACTTTAAGCAATATGTAAAAATCTTCTTGGACTATAAAAGGAGATCTTAGACTCGATATTATGTGTGCTGAAAATTAAGGACTCATAACAGTTAAGACATAAAACAAACACAAACAATATCACAAGTCTAGAAACATAAGATTCAAGGTCTTTGTAACCCTAGTGATAGTGATCACTCGTATTATTCTTGAATAATATTGAATCGTTTGGTGATAAGTTTTTCTTTGTTCATTGTTAAGTAACAAACATAACTAATCCATTTCTATAACATACACAACCTTCTAAGTGTGATTGAGTGAATTCCGCGCACTTAATAATATAAACTCAATATATCATTATACACAAAGTCACAAGGTTTAACCACCTTATAGTGTATCACGCATCCTAACAATATCCATATTTGATATTGATATTTTTGTAGATGTAATGTAACTTACAGCAGAGCATATTCCTAATAGTGGATAGAAAATACTATATAAAATATGCTTACTGAGTGTTGTAAATTTAAGTAACCTGTATGTATTCAGTGGACATAAAGTTATGAGCTTTTTAAGATGTAACTTACAATATCCCAAGTAACCTGTAAGTAAATTGTAGTAACATGTATGTAAAGTTATGAGCATTTTCAGTGAATTGTTTAGTTATGATATGAGCTTTTTAATATGGGGATAAGTGGGTAACTTTGCTGCAAAAAATGCAGCCAATTCGCTGCAACTACAGTCAAAAAATAAAAAATAAAAAAATCTTTGACTATGAAAATCACTACTTTATTCTTAATTTAAGCTCTCACTATCAGATTACAAGTTTTTATGAAAGAAATTAAGGACCACTGATGTGAAAATATAACTAGTTGGTGCATCATCAAGTACTTTGGATGGAAAATTGCATTTACATTCAGGTTTCCACACTGAAAATGCAGTTAGTTCGCTGCAAAGAACTTGCAGCTAAGATTTCCCCTTTTAATATATAAGCAGAAACCTGTGTGTAAATTTAAGTCAACTTTTTAATATATAAATAGCGAGTTGTTTATTTTCTGTTAGGTATGAGCTTGAAAAAAAGCTTGTGAATTTGGACCCGATTTAATATACAAACTTCAAAACATCATTAATCATTAATGGCAGAAAAACCCCAACCGGTTCAAGTACTATACTGTGGTGTATGTGGGTTACCAGCCGAGTACTGTGAATTTGGACCCGATTTTGAAAAATGTAAACCTTGGTTGATCCAGTATTCACCTCAAACTTACCCTGATCTTCAAGGTATTTGTGTTTTTGGATACCCTTTTGGCTTAATTGCAAAACCCTTTAAGGAATTTTTATAAAGTTTGTTAATTTGTGATTTGGTTTTTTTATGTATTTGATATTTATTTATTTTTAAATGGTTTATATGCAAATGTGAAGGATGGTAATTGTGTTTTTGGATACCCTTTTGGCTTAATTGCAAAACCCTTAAAGGAATTTTTGTAAAGTTTGTTAATTTGTTTGAGATGATGTAGGATTGTAGATGTAAATGTGGAGGTTGTTGATTTTGTTTTCTGATACCCTTTTGGGTTAGTTGCAAAACCCTTTTGGTTTATATTTCAAAAGCCCATTTTTCATCTTTATATGTAACTCATGGTTGATTTAAGGGGGTGTTTGTTAAAACTTATTTTTGTCCTTATTGGCTTACATGGTTTCGGCTTATATTTCATAAGTCCATATTTTTGGTTTGTTTGAAACTTATGGGCCTATATACGTGTATTATGTCATAATAAACTTATTTGAGCTTAAAAGTTTAAGATAAGCCGAAAAAACGAGCTTATGAAACATAAACCGAAACAACATAAGTTTATAAGCCCAAAAATAAGCTTAAAAAACACCCCCAAGATGCAAATGTGAAGGATGTTAATTGTGTTTTCTTATACCCTTTTGGTTTAGTTGCAAAAGACCTTGATGTGTTTTTTTTTTTTTTTTTTTTTTTTTTTTTTTTTTTTTTTTTTTTTTTTCTTCCTGATAAAGTTTGATTTTGTTTTTTGTGAAATGTTTATTAGGTGCTAATGTGAAGGATGTTGATGGCGTTACTAATCAACTTCAATCGGCTACGATCACAGATGGAGTTTCTGGCTCTGGTAATGTTGGTTTTGAATTGTTATTGCTTTAATTTGATTACAAGTACACTGCGTTTATGCTTATACAATCATACTAGTGATGGCATATAGGTTATGCTTAGTACGTATGCTAGTTCATGTATCGATATAATATAGCACTTGTGCTTTCTGTTGATGCTAATGATGGCCGATTGATATGATTTAAGGGGTGTTTAGAATTTTTTGTTGAAACCTTCTTATTGTTTGTTTTGAAATGCTTATCCAAACTGCATTTGAACAATCAGCTTGGAGTTGCTTGTAAGTTATTCTAAACAGCTTAGTTCAAATAGAAATTAGTAGATAAGCACTTTTGATAAGCAATTCCAAACACCCCTTAATTGGTCAATACCCACACGTGAACTCAAAAGAATCCCAACATAGGTACTCTAGTTTTTTCATAAGGAACAGAAAAATGTCAATCTGCGTGTTTGGATGACATTATCCCCTTTCATGAATATCATTAACTTCTGTGTCATACTTTGCATCAATGAGCAATCTATATGGCATACATAGGTTCTCCTAAGACTTGTCATAGGCTAGGAGTATAGTTCAAATATATGTTCCTCAACTTTGAGGCTTGTGGATGAGAGTGAATTCTGAAGAAGGTAAACGGGAACCAGATCGAGACTGCATAACGTTTCATAAATTACCCGTAGAAAACAGTCAGGATATTCAACAAATTAGGCTCTTACCTACACCTAACTTGTGAGTCAATGAATGGCATAAATATCCCGCCTCAATAAGACAATAACACTCATGCCAATATTTCCAATTGGGTATGGAGGTATGTATGGCAAAAACGATTGATATGAATACTGTAGAAGTTTGCTAATTCTTCTTAGACACGCGATCTATATGTACACCTTTTAATTTGTAGCAAATTGGTAATGTGTTGTGTAAATAAAAATAGGATGTCCAATAAGATGAGGGAATATGGGTCATGGTTAACTTGGTTTCAGGAGCATGCATTGGATATAATTATTGAGGTATATAGGAGAAACACACATTTTCTTCATAAGGAAGGTCGCATAAAGGGGATTATGCTTTTTAAAAGGGGTGGGCCACAAGCTAATAAACTAGCTGTTACCAATTTTATAGAAACACTTCTTAGCTTCTAAGACATGGGTGTGGCTTTCTATTGTCGAACTCATATATTAAGTGCTTCACGGGTGCTCTGATGGTCCAGGTCCTGAGCTCAAGGCTCTCATGGCTGACTGCGGAAATCAATAGTACCAAATATTAATTTACTAGTCATTTTTACTTGTTAGGGGCTCAGAAACACTCAGTAGACCACATGACCTTTAGTGTCGACCACCACAAAGTATTAGGGGGCCCCTTATTTTAAACTGACTTTTCCACAATTTAGAGTTTTACACCCATTCACTTGGATTTATCTGACTGCGGAAATCAATAGTACCAAATATTAATTTACTAGTCATTTTTACTTGTTAGGGGCTCAGAAACACTCAGTAGACCACATGACCTTTAGTGTCGACCACCACACAGTATTAGGGGGCCCCTTATTTTAAACTGACTTTTCCACAATTTACAGTTTTACACCCATTCACTTGGATTTATCTGACAAGTGTGTGTCCAAGTGATGCTCAACAATTTCTAATCTCGAACATGAAGCTTTCTAAACTCCTTGTCATCCAGTAAGTTGACCACGAGGTCTATACCAAGCTTTAATAATCATAATAAACTTCTTTTCACATAGATATGATCTATAGAAGTCATTAACTGCTAGAAGCAAGTTTATTAGATATGAATGGGCAAGAAAAGTGTAAACTATGAACATGGAAAATTGCGATATTCTACATTTGCACTAACATATGAACGATTAAAATTATAAGAAGACTTGTCATTTACGTATTCCCAACTGCAATGTGCATGTGTGTTTAGTCTTCATTCGAGTTATATTTGATTACCCACTTTCCTGCTACCTTTCGTTCCTTCTGTTTTAGTGATAAAAATCTTAGCGTTTGAATGTTCTATGCATTCTTTTTTATGCTATAACAAATTTCTGAATTTGGGCTTAGATTTTAATCCTTAATTGCAGGCTCTTCAGCACCAAAGCAGGAACCAGTAAAGAGACTTCCAGGGGGGAAAGTTAAAAAGAAGGTATAAATTGGACATGTTTTTTATTAAAAAGTTATTTACTTATTTTGCTTAACATATATGCATTTTGATTGGATTTTTGCAAATGTGTTAGATAATGGACCAAAAGTATTGGATTTGTGCTTACTAATGGCTGTTCCAGGGAAAAAAATAAATTTGTACAGTTGTAGACCTCCAGATTCTGCGTTCTTGCAATATGTATTCTTAATTTTTTTTACAGCTGAGTTAATGAGTTATCTGCAATTCTGATGACCAGAAAGGGTCAAATATGTGTTAAGTGACGATCTATTAGTATACCCAACGATAGTTGTTTAAGTTCATTTAATCATTCTTTATTCTATTCATGCAAAATTTTAAATGATACTATACTTGTTTAATAACTATGCCAAAATCCAACGTATTCTTAGGTTTGGAAAATTAGTCACACATTGAAGAGGCTAAAGGCTATGGGCAACTTTGGTAATAGCCTGTTCGCGCCTTTTTAATTGCAAGGACACTAGAGATGCAATCTGGACGAATGCATTTTCAGGGATAGTCTTAACGCATGAATGCTATTTTCTATTATCGTTACATTTATTATGAACTTTGATACGGAGGTACTTTGAGCGTGATTTCTAAGGTCATGTGGATATTAGTCTTTGCCGCACGTTAGTTTTAGTGAACCATAACTATATATGAGACTTAATATTTCTGACCCTCCCAAGTTTTTCAAATGAGTATACAATTGCTGGTTTATCATCAATTATATAATCCATACTCTTGTTTTGTAGGAGAAACAAGAAGTTATAATTGAGAAGGTAACCCGTAACAAGCGAAAGTCTATCACCACCTTGAAAGGCCTTGATCTTTTTGGTAAGCATAATCTTGCATCATAAAGTTTAATTTTTTTAGAATCTTTGTTGTTGTTGTTAATTATTTTGTATTTCTTTTTTAATTCAACCTCTGTGGTCTTTTGGCACATGTTGATCCATCTACTTACGAATGTGTTAATCTTGCCGAGGGAATCAGTCAAATGGGCTGAAATTGGCACAATGTCTAGTTCTAATGCATACAACCTACTAAAACATGTTATTAAAAGATTAAGATAATTATTGACATGTAATAATAATTTCTATTGATCATAATCAACACATTGTTTATTCATAGAAAAATTTCAAAAATGCACAAAAAAATGCTTTTGGGTAAATTTTACAAAACAAACCCGTTTCAACACAAAATTGATTTGACCTATTACCCAACCCTCCTGACCCATCCACCCATCTTGCCACCTCTGTTTGAGTTGACCCTCAGACATTAAGAATTAATTCTCTAGCTTTACATGCCATGCCATCCCCGTCACGCGGTCTGTCATTGTTATTGATGATCCGTATTTTAATGTGTTTAGTTGAGCCTTCATTTCTCCTTGTTTGCAATATTCTTAAAATGCATCGTAGGTGTTAAACTGAGTGATGCATCAAAGAAGCTTGGAAAGAAGTTTGCTACTGGAGCTTCTGTAGTTAAGGTACAATTTCAGTGACTTCACACGTCATAAGCCTTGATAGTTTTTTCAGAATCATCTGTGAATAACTAAAACTTTGTGTACAGGGGCCAACCGAGAAAGATCAAATTGATGTACAAGGAGACATAGCATATGACATTGTGGAGTTTATCACACATACATGGCCTGATGTAACAAATCTACTATCTTTTTGCTCGACCTTCATATTTACTGTACTATCACCTACATTTTTTTTAAAGGGATAATAACAAAATATGGTAACAACCAACGGAATTTGCAAAATGATCTAATTTGGTAATATACTTTTTATGGCCTAGCTTGATAATTAAAGCTACGACAGTTGGCTAGTTTGGTATTTAAAGTGTTTCTTTGCTTCTCTTTGGTAATAATGTTCTAATAATCAAAGTTATTCGTCTGATCTTGCAATTACTTTTCTACACTGTAATTACCAAAGTAGCTGCTTGGAAAACTTCAATTACAAGATTAGTACATTGCTAGTTTATGAAATTTTATTTTATTTTAAAAAAGAGAGCTAAATTATTTTCAAAAAGTTACCACATGAAAATTGTCTTTAATTAGTAGAATGTGCCTAAACATTGTTATATTGCAGGTTCCGGAAACAGCAATTTACTTTATTGAAGATGGGAAAAAGGTCCCTGCCGTCTGAAATTTGAAGCTTGGGTATGCTATTTCCCTTAGATTGTGGGATATCTTTGATTTCCGACTGTGTTCTTGATAGAAAGAGCTGTTTTTGTTGTTTATAGATCAATCACTAAATACCCGTTTCTCTTCTTTTTGAAAACTTCCTGTTACATGACAAGACATGCGTAAGATTTTACATTCGAGTTGTGGTTTATGTGTATACGGATGTGCATTTTGAAACTGATTGTCACGACTTAAGATCATAAACACGTAACCAGTTTTACATTTATCTCAATGTTTTTCTCCGGATTCTCAAAACTGATCTATCAATTTAAGTTCTCATATTGAATCAACATGAACACACATCCTAAAGCCCCCACCTTCTATTACTGTAGCCTTGTACAATCTTTCTGGCACGACATTTATTGCATCGTAACGTGTCAATTGTTAGTTGGTAGTTGCATCACAGAATCTGTGACCATATCTAGAACTAGATCATCTTGGTTGTTCTATTAGACCAAGAGTAGTGGTGAGGGAGTGGGTTGGGGCAAATGTCGACAAGTGGCAATGAGAGAAAGTTGGGCGTTGAAGCTAAAATGGGGGTAATGGTTAAACGCCGTTTTGATCAATGAATCTCCACCGTCTGATGAGACTGATCCACTAATGACTAACCTTATCACTAACATCACCCATTTAAAATCAACAATTCAAACCCTTGAATCTTATCACAATCACCAATCAAACAACACCCATATCACCAAAAGCCTGATCAACCAACAATATCTCAAAAAACACAGCAACACACACTAAAAGGTGTGATTTTATAGCGATCACGACTGATTTAGTCCAAGATAATGAATACCCAGATGCTAAATCACCTTTTCAATGCTAAATAACTCAGCTTTATTCGAAAACGAGTGATGAGAAATGATGGGTTAAAGAGAGTGCGTGTTGGATCAATGCTAAATAATAAATCAACGCCCGTTGTTGGATCAACGGTCATTGCTTTTAAACAAATTCAACGGGCTTCAACGGTGGTTGGGGGTGGTCCAACGCCCGTTGAAAGGGCAACGAAGCCCCATTCAACGCCCACTACTCTTGGTCTTAGAGCCAAATGAAGCGGTTGACACGCATATGGTCAAGTCTTGTGGCACTACAAGAAAAACTGGATTTAGTGACAAAACGAATATGGTCACTATCAGTATAAAATCGGTCATTAACACTGTTTAGTGACCAAAACATGGGTGGTCACTTTTCGTCACTATAGCTCCGTCACTATTTTTATTAGAGACCAAAAATTAAAATCCGTCTCTAACCATTGACCATAATATGGTGGTCACTATATTTGTGACGATATTTTCGGTCACTAATTTTGGTCACTAAGAGTCGAAGGTGGTCACTGAATTGATAGATAGTGACCGATAACGATGGTCATGAAAGTGGTCACTGATTTGTTAAAGATAACGAACCCGTTAACTCACCGTTAACCCCCATCAGTGACGATATGTGTGGTCACTTCGTGTTAAATTTAGAGACCAACTGGCGGTCACCACCTATTTACTCTCAAAAGCAAAATGGTGGTCACTTATTCAAACATAATTGCAGAACGATATAGCAATTTCACAAAATATATAACTGCGATAAATTGAAACCTATGAATTTGAACAACAAAGATATCAAATATTACTTATGGTTGCATAACATAAGATTCTTTTAACATATGATGTTTTGCATCTCGCTAATCAAAGGAAACAAATATAACCACAAAAGAGAAAAACATAATGTTCAAGTGTTTAACATCGTGTCTTGAATCATATCCACCTTCAATAATGACAAATTGAAAAAAACTCGGTACCAAACAACCTTTGTATTTAACTCGGTACTTGCAAACAGCCCTTGCATCCAACTCGCCCTTTCATCCAACTAAACTTTTAGTCACCCTGCAAATGCAATAAACTTTCAGTCAGACAAAATAATATGAGATCTATAATTATGATCTGAACTAGTTGCATAGTTGCAGAAAAGTCAAAAAAGTTACATGCGCAGAATCTGAGCTTTTATATGAGATTATTAACATTTGAATTTGATCAAAAAAAGGACCCCATGTCCAGTTATCAGCTCCATAAATCATCGCTACTATGGATCATTGGTTTAACCCTGAAGCTTAGCCCATGAACCCGTCAGATATAGCACAACCCGAATCAATCATTCTGAAAGGTACCACAATGATTGATTCAGTGTCTGGAACTAGATTTGATCAGAAGCATATGGCATAAGGTTTCGGGTTTTCTTGATATTAATATTATATCTGATGTTCTTTAAATTTGTGATTTGTATGCATTTACGCGGGTGCGTGTGTGGCTGCCTTTATAGCCTATGTTTTCCGGTATACTTATGTAAAGAGCAATCATATCACATATGCTTATGTAAAGTGAAGTCATATCACATATGACAAAAAGGGGGAAACTACGGAGTAATACATTAACACTCATGCATAAAGAATTGAAGAGCTTTGAATAATTTCCTATTGTTAATACAGAACTAATTGTTTTATAACTGTAGCACATATTGAAGACGTTACTAGCTGCATAAATATGATGTTTGTCAAAGAGGCCGATGACATGAATTAACAGGGAGAGACTACTACACAGAATTAGCATAATAATTGAAGCCAACCTCAAAGTTTTCAGAGCAGCAACACCAAGGCTCACAGTCCTCTACTCCTCAGTGGCGGCATCAAGTAAATTCATACACCCTGAATGTCAACAACTATCCGATTACCAAAAAAAAAAAAAGCAATGTGTAAATAAACTTGGTTACAAACCAAAAAAAGGAAAAAATTCTATCTACTGTCCTCATTTAATTTAGCATAAAGGTGACATGATCGTCAGAGCAGGCAATGTTGAGTAAGGGGTCAGAACGTGGTCGGGTCAAATTGGTAGTTTTATCAACGGTTAGGTTCACCTGCAACCAATTATTATTTCTTTTACTATTATAAAGATTTGAAGTGCTAAATATGATTACAAAAACATATGGTGGCAATTTATAATCTAAACTTTTAAATAACCAGATGAAAATTTCAACTCGTTCTGGAAGCAACAGGAGCAATATCAAGTCATTACGAAATCACTATACTTTTCTCTGCTTACAGGAAAAAAAAAAAGAGCATTATGATTCTTGACAGGATTTGTGAATTGACAACTATGGGGATGCCTCCCCGTTGGGGAGGCGTTACCCGGTTTGAGTCTCTTTGGGGCTGGGCTCAAGCCCCATGGATTAGTCGACCAAAAGGTCAAAAACCATTGTTACAACAAAAAACTATGGGCTCTGGACAACATGATTGCGCTTGTCGAACATGATGTAATGAACATTTAGCATGAAATGAACAACACTTAGTAATATTTGGACCACAATATAGACACATAACATCAAGGGGGACAAAAAGAACCAAATGGAGTATAATGGTGGTGATTATGACCTATTTCTATAATGGAGTATAGTTCATTCTTTGTATGTTTAGTGCCATTTAAAAGGAAATCTTCGAATTAATATTACATAGATATGGTTGAATTTCATGTTAGACATAGGGTGTGTTTAGTGCCATTTAAAAGGAAATCTTAGAATTAATATTACAAAGATATGGTTGATTTTCATGTTAGACAATAGAATCTAACTTATGAATTCTATCATATTTAGATATATTGTGTTTGAATTTTGCTAAAACTATTGCATTCAATTTGAGTTGACAATGGTGGAGACTAGTTGATCACATCTCGTAATATTTACTCAATGTAGGTTTACTTGTAGTATTTTCGTGAAAATTTAGTAGTTATATCTAGACATGCCAAAATAGATCGATCGGAAACTAATGACAAAAATTAGTAATGTTTTAGTACGTGTCAAAACGTGCTACTTGACCCGCAAACAATGTTGAAGCATCTGCAGTTTTATTTATATGACATATTGGATCAAATATGACATCCATAGATATCAAGTCAAACATATGTTCTTGCTTGTTTAATTCATAATTTCATATTATGTGGTTATTTGACAAATGAATGAATGCTAGTTTAATAGTTTATTTGAAAGGGTCAATGAACTTAAGCTAGCATACATAGTTTCTAAGAGTTGATTTGACATCCTAACAGTTGCATAATCTTTAAGAACTTATGATTGTATTAAACATGCATACTAAATTATAAGTGGATTGTATTTGTGTCCCTTAAGGCATCACAAACTCTACAAGATTATCTTTCATGATTCTACAAGGCTTATATGCTTACTTGTTTAAATTTTGCTTGGCTTCTTTAATTAATCTATGAATAAGCATTTTCTTAATTATAAAATATTAACAAGGGTTTACCCAGTGGTAAGAATATAAGTCTTCCAAAGCGGAGGTCAAGGGTTTGAATCCAACGAGGAGAAAATTAATCTCCTTGTGGCTAAGGAGGTTCACCTGCATCGACTCCGAGATATCCAAAAAGGTAGTCGCTTTGTGATTAGTCGGCTCGTACTGTTGAATCGAAAATCCATCTAAATAATTAAAAAAAAAAAAAAAAAATTACACAACACTTTTTTAATTAAATATTCACACACATCTTTTTGGAATCCTTTAATATTCCTATTAGGGTGGGAGGAGTGGGCTTCGGGTTGCCCTTGCGGGTTCTTTGGGTTTGTGAGCAAATGGCTGCCACTGCAGCGAGTTGACAGAAGGGTTTGTTTGAGCGAGTTCAAAGCTCGCTGAGGGCTTTGTGATTTAATGAGTGATTTACAACTTTTAATGTGTGATGTACAAGATACTATGGAATAATTAGTGAGAGTGATGGTTGCCAGTAAAAAAGGTTGGATTGAGGGTTGGAGGGTTGAAATGAGGTGGAGAAATTTGATTGGTTAATTTTTGGGAGGGTTGGAGGGTTGGAGAGGATGACTCCCTCCACCCTTAGAAGTTTTGAACCGTTGAGCATCTTCATTGGGAAACATTTTCTAGATACTTTGCATCTTGAAATTGTAAAGTAAATGAAACAAGCCAAAATTACTACAAGCCTTGTGTCTTGTAGTACCCAACCTTTTCTATTTGTACAAATCTACCCAAGCATATTGTGTATTTCTATACCTGACATTACGTGTCTCTTTCTTATTGGACGAAGAGCAAAAAAAAAAAAAAAAAAAACCTAGATGATGTCGGGTAAAAATATACCCGATGTTATACGACATGCATGAAAAGTAAAAAACTTACATTTCAATGAAAGCGACATTTACAAAAAGACTTACACGACATTACATTTACATTTCAATGAAAAGTAAAAAACTTACAAAAATTACCCTTAACTTTTTAATATTTACAATTTTTTATATAACAAACTTTATTCGTCAAATATTTAGCAAATATATAACGAATTCGTTAATGAAAAAAATATCGTTGCGAAGAGCTCTAAATTACAAACAAAACGAGCCCAATATTGATATGCTTTGGACGTACGTACGATTTTATAAAAAATATGGAAGTTTGATATATATATATATATATATATATATATAATATATATTTATATATTATAATATATATATATATATATATATATATAAACTATCAGAACACACTCTTAAACCACAGGGACCAAAGACGTACAATTCTATGAAATAGGATTATCGTTTGGAAATAAAAACGTAAACATTTATAAATTAAAAACGGTATCCTTTTATTCATAAAACTAAAAACGCCAACTTTTTCTATATAAAATGTAAACGTACGAAATAAAAAGTTTATGAATGTTTACGTTTTTATTTCGTATGTTGAAACCGATGGCTAGTCATATCTAGTTTTATAAAAAGTTTATGAATGTTTACGTTTTTATTTCGTACGTTTACGCTTTATATTTTCTATGTAATATTGTTAATTTATGAATAAATTTTTTAGTTTTATATAAAAAAAAAAAAATTGGCATTTTTAGTTTTTTGAACAAAAGGATACCGATTTTAGTTTATGAATTTTACGTTCTATTTTATAGAATTGTACGTCTTTGGCCCTTGTGGTTTAAGAGTGTGTTCTGAAAGTTTTTTTTTAAAATATATATAATATATATATATATATATATATATATATATATATATATTATATATATATATAATCAAACTTCAATATTTTTATAAAATCGTACGTACGTCAAAAGCGTATCAATATTGGGCTCGTTTTGTTTGTAATTTAGAGCTCTTCGCAACGATATTTTTTTTATTAACGAATTCGCTATATCTTTGCTAAATATTTGACGAATAAATTTTGTTATATAAAAAAATTGTAAATATCAAAAAGTTAAGGATACTTTTTGTAAGTTTTTTACTTTTCATTGAAATGTAAATTTAATGTCGTGTAAGTTTTTTCGTAAATGTCGCTTTCATTGAAATGTAAGATTTTTACTTTTCATGCATGTCGTGTAACATCGGATTATTTTTACGAATCTTAGTTTTTTTTTTTTTTTTTTTTTTTTTTTTTTTTTTTTTTTGCACTTCGTCCAATAAGAAAGAGACACGTAATGTCGGGTATGTAAATACAAGATATGCTTGGGTAGATTTGTAAAGTTAGAAAAAGGTTGGGCACTGAAAAACACAAGGCTTGTAGCATGGGTAGTACAGTAATTTTCGCATGAAACAAAGCTTTAAGTCAATGCTGTGAAAACGTAGAGGGGGGGGGGGGGTGAATACGTTCCCGTTTTAAAAACTTAAAACTTATTGTATCAAATTTCCAATTTGGCTTATTCTAACATGAAAGATGTCAATTGTAGTTTATGACTAGCATAAACTAAAGCATGTTGTTTACACAAGTATTATCAACAAGTCACAACACAAGCAAACATATAATACAAAAATAAAAGTAAAGCAGTAAGTAAAAGAAAGCGCAAACCGAACACGATGATTTATAGTGGTTCGGTCACGGAGCTTCTCTCCGCCCTACTCCACTCCTCGAGTACCCAACTCGAGAGTTACTTCACTAGATCAACAAGCTCCCTTCTCGGCGGAGAAAACCTTACAATTGTCGCTTACACTTTTTTCTGTACAAAGCTAAATACCGGGTTCTAGTTCGAGGTAGAACCACCCTGACGTCGCTTATACAATTTCCGACACTAAGCTAGATGTCGAGTTCTTTTACAAGGGTACAACCACTCCCGCTATGTTTTATGGCTCAACATAGAAATCTTGTGTTTTATGGCACAAACACATAAACCATCTAGTCTAGTATGAATAGATTGTGATGCAATGATGTTTACAATGATGATCCATGACATAAGTGTCTTATGGATATGAACGACTAATCTAGATGAACTTCCATTGATGGGAATTCTTCAATGGATGAAGATCACAAGCTCCCTAAACTTGTTGTGATGGATCTTCATATATGCATGTGGAATCTACATTAACTTCTTGAATAAGAAGTCTTCAATCATTGAGGATGTCAAGTGCCCTTGAATCTTCATATGTTGGTATGCTTTGATGGATGATGACTTCAAGATCTTCTAACCTTCTTGGTAGATCAGGAAGTATGATATGCTTATGATGAATGATGACTCACGATCTCTGAGCTTGCTTCACAGGATCATTACGAGTGTATACTTACAACATAATGAAAGTAAGTAACATTATGATCATTATGAAAAAGGGTGATTAATGTGTGTTTCTACATGGTTTACTACTAATCTAAATGTATGCAAAGGGTAGAGAGAATGTGTGTTCTACTGGGTTAAAACAATGGGTAAATAATGAGCTACTATTTATAGGAAAACTTGTTTAGACAACCCGCGGATTTGGCGGAAACAAATCCAGGGGTCCGCCCTTTATGTTGTTTTGTTCCGCCGGGACATGACAGCTAGATATTACCATATCTTACCAAGATCTTACACAATCCAACTCATTGCTTGAAGATCTTTCCAAAATATTATGTTAAGTCAACCAAGCTATCTAAATGATGTATGCCATGATGTCATGTATATATTTACATTTTAGGAATTAAAATGTAAATAATGTAAATGTATATATGTATGTCCTATGTATATACTAGCTTAACTAATATATGTTTACCAATATGTATCATGTTAGTTTGACACCTAAAGTGTACTTATGCTATTAATCTTAGGAAACATGATGTACAAGTAAAAGTACTTGTATATGCAAAATGTGAAATGAGGTTCTAAGTAGAATGGTTAGTCTTTTTAAAATACTTAATGACCTAGCCGTATTTTAAACATTCTAAATGATTTGTTAAGGGTTTGATCATAATGCCACATAACAAACATGTACGAACCTGTGTTGTACCATACGAGGACTCGAGAGGTGTTGAATGTATTGTTGAGACAAAATAAGATTACAAGTAACTTGTACATTTTACGTTATGTATCAAGTTACATGTTTGTCATCAATCAAAACAAACGAGACTGTTTGCACTAACAATCTCCCCCTTTTTGATGATGACAAAATATGTAAACGTGATAGAAAGTAAAATGTAAAAAAGTTACTTGTGTCCGTAATAGCTTTTACATTACCTTATTCGTTTACACTCTTCTCCCTCATTACTTTCTCCGTTTACACCTTTCTCCCCTTTTTGTCGAAACAAAAAGGGTGTGTCCTTGGAGTTAACTTCATTTCTCCCCGAAATAGCGAGCTTGCATCATCCCTAGTGAAGTTAAATTGACTACTCCAATCTCCTATGGTTGTTGCGTCCCCTAGGTTGTTAGCGGATCCATGGATCAAACTAAGACTCTTAACCTACATCAAGGTTAGTGTTGTGCAAAAAAAAAAAAATGAATAATGCATGATGAATGAAATGCATATAGTCAACGATACACGTGGGTAAGCTATGTTGGACTATCTCCTCCTTTTTGTCGAAACACAAAGGTGTGTCGAAGAATGAGGATAATTAAGAATGCGTGCATGCTTCCCTTTGACTGTAGCTCCCCCTTGATCAATACTCCCCGTTGCTAGGGTACCAACGTATATGATGCAAGGATGAAGAATGCTACAAAATAAAGGTTAGTGTAGAACAATGCGTGTATGAGATGCATTCTATAAATGCTTGACGAAAGCTCCCCCTTGTTCTAGGGCATCAAGATGAACCTTCAAAATAAAAATTAGTATAATAGAAACTATGTCATATACGACCAAGTGTATAGACGATACAATATGAGTGCTTGATAAGTAATCCTCCTGATTTGAGGACGTCACGAAGCACCGACAATAAAAGAAGAAAATGCAAACTTCATCCTTAGATGAGTATGCAATATACGAACGAGCGTATATGATGATAAACCTACAATGAACGGATTAGTGCAATATATTTCATCTCAAGGAAAAATAAGATGTGTATAATATATATATATCAATATATATCAATGATAAACTAATGTTATAAAGTTAATCTATCTAAGTAAGAATTAACAATCATTAAAGAAAAATAAAACCTAGAAGGATGATATGGAATGAAATTGAAATATTAATGGTTAAAGTGAGTAGTTCTAGTGTTGGTGTTGGTTTACTAGTGGTGATAACTCAATAGATGACTAAAGATTGATGCAAGTAGATTTTTCGCTAATCCATGGTGGTGATGATTAGTGAAAGAGGTAATGGAATGCAATGAATTCAGAAATTCTAATGTACAGCAAGTGCTATAAGAGTATTTGAAGACGGTTGAGGTTATGACATTATCATCTACCAAAGATGATGTAACGTGCCATAATATATGCTCGAATGGAATTAAGATGAAGTAAAGACAATGATCACTTAGGAATAAAAATTCCATATGCAAAAACTAGAAAAGCTAGATACCTATATGAGGATGAGAATGACATCCTATGATGTGAGAGTGTTGGTTCGACCAACGTGTTGAGAATGATGGTTTTGATATATCGTTTGCACTGACAATGATGTGCTTGATATGAATCAAGAATAAAAAGGATGAGATCCTATGATTGTGTTCTAGACAATGAAGTTGTGAGATTAAGATTAAAAAGAAAAATCCTAGACTCGTTGGTTGTGTGAGGGTTGTTTGGTTTAAATGTTTTAAATTGAATCAGGTACCCGCGGATTAGGTAGAACCAAATTTTTGGTTCCGTCTGTCTTATCGAAGGGTACCGTGGGACCAGAATTGATCTGGTCATGTTTTGTCATTTTTTATCAAACGAAGGTTCAAGCTAAGGTCTAGTTACTTATAACTACTGATTTGGTTTCACTAATCCTAGTTAAAGTCTAAGGAGACTTAATGCTTCTCGTTTAAGAGGTTTGTCAAACACATGATGTGTTTTTCACTTGACGAGGTACTGGTGCAAAACTGTGTTGTTGAGCTAAGAAGGTTTGAAAAATTTGTAGTTTTGTGAACTGATTTTAACTGAATGGTGTGAACCTATATGTTGGTATTTGAGGATGTAAGAAACATGAGTACATGTTCTTTAATGCGAAAAGACAATTATGTGAATGAATTTCTCTCCCCCTTAATCGGTGGACATCCAACATAATGTATAATGTATTGAATGAAGAATGACGATAAAAGCGATGAGATTAGAAATGTTTTTGCGTATGTTGGTTAGCATACAAAGAACTTCATCCTTGAAGTCACGTAGCTCTTCTCTATCAATGCGAGATGATCGCATGATGAGGCATCTGATTTCCTCATGGGAGATGTATTGTTATAACTAAAAGGTGATGGAGATGTTGTTAGGAAAGCAGAAGCAATAATGCGATTTGAAAAGAGGTCAATTGAAAGATACGCAAACACAAATTTCAAGCCTCTAATACTTAATCCTAGTAGCTTCAAAAGCTATATGCAAGAGAATGAATCCCATAAACATATTACTAACCTACGTAGCAATAAAGGAATTACAATTATGCAAAATAGGCATAACAAAGTGAGATAATAAGTAATTTGTTATCAACCTACAATATGAATATGTTAATGACAAAAGATGTGTTTATGATAGAAATCATAACATCTTATATAAACAAAAACAAATATTCACCTATTAAACAAAAAGCTACCACCTAGCATCAAAACAGATAATCATATTGCAAGAGAGCATGCCATTGTTTGAGATAATTACATTGTGAAATTGTTTTGATGTAACGCTTAGTCACTTAAGCATACTTACTCATTAATAAAATGACTTCTAAACGTTTATCATACCAAAAGCACTTAGACTTATTATAGGTGCACATATGACAAACAAATAGTGTGACAAGGTCACAAAAGAAGTGAAACGACAGATTCATGCAAACCATTTTAACATTTTGGAGCATGCATCATTTAGGCTATCCTATGAAAAGACTCAATGAATGTTAACTAAAGACAAGAGCTATACAACACCATGTATGACATATCATGAGTTAACAAGACACATGTTAATCTTGCGAAATATCATATAATAAGTATCATGCAAATCATGTTAACATCTAGTAGCATGAAACATATATAAGCATGCAGACAAAACCTTTCCAAGGTTTACACATTTGATTATCAATGATAATGTCAAGATACCTAATCAAATATCATGTAATCAACACATGTATATGTAATGCAAGTGATTTTATTAAGAAAAATCCCATCTACTACTTCGTTGATTTATATTCCTAAGACAAGATAAATTATCTTATTTTAATACTTACTTTAGGCAAGTATAGGAATAAAGATTTTTCAAGTTGGAGAATGAATATGAGACTATTACTAGCGGTGCTCAATTCAGGCTAAACACGACCATTTTTACGGGTGATTCCACATACCCAACTTCTCTGCTGGAAGCAATTTAACCGTTAGGTTAAATTGAGTTTCTAGTGCAATAGGTTCTCCAGTAGTCATTCTCATGTCTGAAAGATAGGAATTCCTATTTTTGCCTATCAAAGTATATAAAATATGATAGTTCACCAATACTTGGCTTAATGAGACTCAATTATTTCTATTAAAACTAAGGTGATGAAGATGTCATGTTATACACAGGAATTTGACAAATATGTGTCAACAGATTTTAATCTTTGTGTTTGGAATCTAAGGTTGAATGATCTAAAGGGTGACATCTTTTATGTTGAGTTTAAGTATGTGTTAAGCAAGTGATTTGATCATCTAAGACCAAGAGATGTGTTTGTGTGTGATAATGGAATATGTTAAGAATGTTCTCAAGAAAGTTCTTTGGAACAAGTATCTAAATAAAGTTACCAACTTTTATAGATCTTGTGTATACTCTAGAGATGTGTAGGATTTGAACTAGATCATGAGCAAGGTTTGGCTATGATGTATGCTTGAAAGGAAATAGACACATATAGTATCTAAGTAAGATTATCTCAAGGGATAAAGTCATCATGCTTATGAAAACAAGTATGACAAGATGAGGGGGAAGCTCTAGTTCAAAGAACTTGCAGATGTTTGTTTAAGATCATTTACCCAATGAGGTGTAATGAAATCTCTTGTAACACAACCGTTCATGTTGCAAGGAGAGAATGATGCATAGGATATACATTATCCTTTTAACAAACTAAACACGTGATTTAAGCATAATGTTTTTGGAAACATCATGTTTTCCTAAATGAAGATATGAGTCCAAGGTGTTTGAATTGGATAGACCTATCTAAATAAACTTGGGGATGACACGAAGAATTCACTTGAGTTTCTTATGTATACTCCTCAAGAGTCATTGTTACTTGGGGTGCATGAGGTTGGTTTTGCATTTTAACATATGTTGTTAAAATGTTGATTTAAAGTTTAATGAAGCTTATGCAAAAGTTAAAAGTATTACTGATACTTTGATAACTTGTGAAAGTGGTACTACTTAAACCTAGTGTAAATGAATGTGAGCTTCATGCTCATTTGATGGTGAAGGTTCTAATCCTATAGGTGGTAAAGTATGGTTGAGTTTGTTTAACGAGTGTTTGGACAAAGGGCTTTTTGAGCAATGCACTCAATGGATTCAAATGATAATAAGGATTATGGTAATGTAGGGGTTTGTTGTGCTATGAAAGTACTTAGGTTTTATGGATGTTGAAAACAACAAGGATGGGGACTAATTCTTGTGATCCATAGGTAGGTACAACTAGTATGTGATGTGATCTGAAGCTTAGGGCCTGAGATATATCACAGAGGTGAATGTGACGGGACGATGGTGAAAGTACAAGTGTACTTAGGTGATAGGATAAGTGTTTTAACATATGTTGTTAAAATACTTGGGTGTTGATTCTTTCGGATATGACTTTTAATGACTACAATAGTAAGTCAGATTTTACTTGAATATTTCGGACGAAATACTTAAGTTGTCAATCCTACTTTGATGAAATTGGATAGCATTCAGGGATAGCAAGACTTTGATAATACATCTATAACCTAAGAGTGAGTTATGACTCGATGTAAATCTTAATCGTCTTGAAGGATGACATGTTAACCAATAAAGGCAACTGATGCGTGGGTTTTGCAACCTTACAACAGGTTTTACCTCTCGAGGGATCTCAAGAGGCTTACAACCCCACCAGGCAGTGTACCTGACCGATGTAGTATAGTGTAGTGGTAAGTACGGGGGATTGATCGTTCTCCACAGGGAATAGTGTTCGTTAGGTGTGAAAGGCTACTCTAATTAGGTCTAAGGGTTGAGGAAGATTCTTTTTTATGTTTTTATATTTTATGAAAGCAAGTAAAATCTCGGGTTTTGAAGGAGTGGGCGGAATTAGTTGCTAGTCAACTAACCCAAATTACTACAAATGCAAATAAAATAAAATAACAAAAATGAAAAGGGGTGAGAAACTTATGTGTGGAGAAATGTGTTTACTTAGATTTCCTTACTCCCTAACTATCTTTTACCGGTTAATTAGTGTGTGTTAGTCGCGTGGATGACGGGTGTATTCCTTAATACCATTCGTGGGGTGGCGTACTTACTTCCCCAAACTCTACAAGCTCCTACTTCACTCCTATGTCGAGCCGGCTAGGAAGCTCCTAACATGGGATCACTAGAATTCGCTTGTGCATTAAATACAACCATAAAAACCTTTAGTACGCGTTTGGTTCATGTTTCTTAAGACGTTCAAGCAAGTTACCGAATAGGAAGTTAGCCAGTTTTCTTAAGCCTAACATAGATAAACAATCATCCAATACAACTAACAACACACTAACAACCAATAATCAATAGCTAGGTTTCATTAGATCTAAGCAAACACAAGATAAAATTAGCCTAACATGTTAAACAAAAGACAAGCATAAGATAGAATCAAACAACACATAGACATATTGAATGATTAATTGATAACTTATCTTTCAATGAAACATGGAAGATCTCAAGGCAAGAAGCCCTGAAAAAGTAGCTAAAATCGTCTTAGGGTTTTATCCCAAAATTCCACACACTAAGCTCTCCTCTAATGACAAAAAATTAGAAAACTATATATAGACTTTGACATCTGACGGCGTCACCTTATGCATTGTGACGCCGTCACCTCGCCGCTTTTAGGGTTCCCGGGTGACCTTCTTGACGCCGTCCCTCTTTAGCTCTTCAAAAATCCATTCTGGCTTATCAAGGCTTGACGCCGTCGGACCTATAACGTGACGCCGTCCCTCTTTGATTTAAGCCGTGACGCCCTTGATTTAGTTAAAGCGTGACGCCGTCAGAATTCTCATGCAAACTCACTGGCCCGTCATGAGTAAATTTCACATCCAACTTTTCTTGCCAAGGCATGACGCCGTCTGGAGTTAATGTTGACGCCGTCAAAGGTGACTTTCAGCACAATTTTGAGACTTTGCCGTTTTCTTCACTTTTATGCTCCAAAAACGTCCAAAATGCCTCCTTTTCCAGATTTCTCCTCAAAAGTACCTAAAATGACAAAAGGAACGATTTAGGGCAATATTTGATCAAATAAATACGATTTCGGGCTTAAATGACCCCTTAAAAGCGGTACACTTTTCGCCTCATCAAATACCCTTACACTTGAGATTTGCTTGTCCTCAAGCAAATGCGCTTTTATTCTAATCAAAATACAAGTTAGGGGTCATTTAATGCAAACATAAAAGTAATTACAACAAATAATCGTTCCACTTCAATCATAATAAGCACGGAGATTACATACTAGCACCTCACAAGTAGTTTTTAGATACTCACATCTCTCAAGTGTCATCAAAATAAATCTCATAAATGAAAACGGAAAATATCTCTCACTACCTGTCATAGCAAATAGATTACCATAGGCTTGGGAAAGGATCGAAAACCTCCTCCACTAGGCGTAAGCACCTAAGATAAACTATCAAAGAGGGCTTTTAAATGGGTTATAACGTTAGGTGTAGGGAAAAGGAAAACACGGTTTTGTTGGATACGGGATATTTTACTGGTGGCGAGTTAAAGATCTTGATCAATCACATGTACTATACAACGTTGCTAAGCCAAGACTAGACTCGATCTTAAGCTAGAAACAAAATAACATAAACATAAAATAAACATAAAATAAAACGGGATGGTAGTCCGTATGTTTTTTCTATTTTTCTTTTCTCATTTTTTTGTATTTTTCTTGATTTTTTTTTTTTTTTTTTTTTTTTTTTTTTTTTTTTTTTTTTTTTTTTTGCATACACTTTTACCCTACCATCCAAAATAATACATCATAGGGGCGTTGCATCCCCTTACACTTGAACTTTTACATAACTTTACAAATAACTATTCTAATGACTCGAATTAAGATAATTGAAAAACTTGGAGTACTTTTAAAACATTTAGCACATATGGGGGTAATAAATGATGTTCTTCCCCATTACTCCATTACACTAGTACTTTACCCATGAGTCCCAATCGTCCCAAAACAATATGTACAAGGATATGACTCGACTTAGCAACCATGTAATCAATTAGATAATTAACTTGGGTTTAAACAAATGTTTGTAACAATAATGCACTAAAAATGAGTGCATACAAGGTAGGCTAAGGCGATTTGGGTGTACATTTAAGTGGGGTGTAACAAATTCTTCCTTTAAGTAAAAATGCTTAAAGGTCGAAACGAAAAGATAGGCTCTGAGGGGTGTACTAGGGGTATCGTGTACTAAAAATGAGTACAACGCAAAGGGTGTGGGAGAATTACTTGACCAATGTAGCCAATGTAATTATAACAAAAACACAGGTGTAAAACATGGGTTAATCCTAATGCCTCTTATCATGTAGTAAATCTAACTACACGAATGTAGTCTCACTTGTGGCCTCGGAATGGTCCTAACGCAAGTTCTAGAATCTAAGTGCTACCGGTACACACATCATAGCATAAATGCTTTTCCTACCAATTCTAGGGGCGAACCTCACATATTTGGGGGTGGAAAATTTTTTTAGTGGTACGGTTTTTGTGCTAGTCATATAACTCCTATCCGTGAGACGCTCATTAAGATCAAAGTTTCACTCTTATATGTTGTAAAAAAAAATTTTAAATTTGGCACTAAAATTACCTTAACAAGTATTTCTCTCAGTTTTATTACACATCTACTATTAAACAAACAAAAATCAAGCGCAATTGTATTCTCTAAAATCGTACTTCTACCCTCCCCTTACACTTAAGATGAACATTGTCCCTAATGTTCAAATAACAAGATGTAAAAGAAAAAGTAAAAGAATGAAATCAAATACTCCCCTGATTCGCTCGTTGGATAATGAAATTACACGGTTAAATCTTCTTCCAAGGTAATGTTGAAGCTCCATGACTAATGCATCGCCATAAGCTTGATTCAAAACATTTCCTTGTCCAAAATAACCTGTTGAACCTGAGAAAACAAACACGAAAACCTGCATAACATCGGCGGGATAAAATCTATATATAAGGATATAATGCTTGTGGAATGATAACTTTGCAGATTCCTGGAGATTATAAGTTGGAGATTTTAATAAAAACTTTTTATGAAAACAAAATTTTCAAAAATTTCTGGAAATTAAATCTGACGCCGTCAGGTTATAACCCCTGACGCCGTCAGAAATGACCTGACAAAAATTTTCGTTTTAAGTTTTCGGAAAATTTCTGGAAAAACCTTTACCTTACTTCCTGGAAATCCTGCAAAACATCATTATGACTCGATACAAGCATTTGACTCAAACACATACGAATATGTATGTTAATTTATTATTATTACGATTCATGTTCATATGTGTTCTAATAAACCGATTTAGATTTCCCTTACACTTATCTTTTGCAAAATACCTTTATATGTAGTTAAGACGAAGTTAAAAACAAAATAAAGCATTTTCACAAATTAGTTTTTGAACATGAATCAATAAGAATAAAAATTAAACACACATATGGAAACAAATAAAACAAACACACAAACAAATGAACACACAAAGCAGATAAAACAAATAAAGATTGGGTTGCCTCCCAAGAAGCGCTTTTCTTTATTAACGAGTCTTGTAGCTAGACTCAAAGTCACGTACATTACGTGACTCCATCATCGGTCACGGTTCCTAGGCCATTCTCCTTCCCGGTTTTATATTCCGGTCCTAATTTCAAACAATCCTTGTAGAAACCGAATATCCTTTCCATAACATAGTCTACTCCTTTACTTCTATCCTTATCATTCCTATAGTAGACTGCTTGTTTAAGCTCCTTCTCAACATTTGACAAGTGTTGGAATTGTTCTATCTTATACGGCATTTGGTAGCTTACTTCATCGGTCTCATCCTTAAATCTAACTATCCCCAAGGAAGGTTCATAAGTCATTCTAGAGACCTCAACAAATGGTTTTCCAAAAACCACTTGAGTCAAGGATGCATCGACTATTGGACGGATATCTTCTACAATTACAAAGTCGGTGACATAGGTGAAGTTTCCTACAATAACCGGTAATCCCTTAACTCTTCCCGTGAAGTTACTCATCCAACCCTTGTCAGGGAACATCCTATACCCAAGTTGATTTTTCATTATCAAGTTGTAGTGGGCTCTAGTCATGACGTTTATGGGTGATCTAAGGTCGATATAAGCTTTCCACACATGTAGATGCCCTATGTTGCATGGTATGTTGAGATTAGAAGGGTCGCCTATTTCTATGATTGGTCTACCTAGGAAGTATGGTGTCTCGGGGTCATCGAATAAGTTTGTATGATATGCACGCTCTTCCTTAGTGGGTAGCCTATTGAAGTAGTCCTCATCATCATCTACTTCTTCAATCTCACTTGTCCTAACTTCCTTATCAACCTCGACTTTCCTATCCTCATCCTTTGGTTCACTTTCTTCCATGCTCCTATCGATTGGTTTAATAGTGACAATGTTGACGAAGTGGACATGTTTGGATGAAGAAGGGTCTTTGACTTGGGGTCCGCTATTTGTGTTCCTAGCGTCCTTATGTGGAGGTGATAACACTTGGTTATGGAGGGCTTTCAACAAGTTGTCAATTTTATTGGTCATCTCAGTTTGTTGTTGATTGAATTCGGTCTCGAATCTAGCTATCCGAGCTTCTTGAGATGCCATAAATTGAGACATCAATCCTTCAAAGTTATTGGTACTACCATTGCCGGAAGGATTGTTGTTGAAAGTACGGTTCGAGTTGGAACCGCTTGATTGGAAACGATTAGGTGGGTTGGAAGAATTGGGTTGTTGTGTGTTTTGGTTTTGTTTCCACCTAAGGTTCGGGTGATTTTTCCATGAGGGGTTGTATGAATCACCATAATGGTTTGGCTCGGGCTTGAAAGTGTACCACTTGTCTCCCGCTCCGTCGGTACGCGAGGATGCGTAGTCCGCAAAAGCTTGTTCGGGGAGTTCCATGCAATCACGAGTGTCGTGGGGACCACTACATAATTCACATGAAGAAGTGATTTTGTTCACTTGGCTTGAAGGTTTAGGAGCCTCGTAGGATTTCATGAGAAACTTGACTTGGTCTTCAAGTTCTATGATCCTACGGTCGGAAGTGCTTGAATTGTTAGAAGGCAAAGATATTGCCTTGACCGTTTTATTCAAATCACGGGGATCACTCCAACTTTCGTTGTCATAAAGAGCAAGATCCTCTAGGAGAGCCCATGATTGTTCCGCACTTAGATCACGTAGCTTGCCACCGGCCGATTGGTCAATGGTTTGCCTTGTGGAGAGATTGATATGGTCATAGAAGATTTGGACTTGGAGCCAAAGTTCTATGCCATGGTGAGGGACTTTTTGGAGTAAGTCCTTGAATCGAGTCCATGCCTCGTAGAGAGTTTCGCCTTGACGTTGTTGGAACATCAAGATATCATTCCTTAGCTTGGTAGTTCTTCCCGGTGGGAAAAACTGAGCAAGGAAACGAGTGGTGAGATCATCCCAAGAGGTGATGGATCCTGCGGGTTGACGTTCTAGCCACTGACTAGCTTGGTCCCGCAGAGAGAATTGGAAGAGACGCAATCGGGTCGTCTCTCGAGTGGCAACATCAAGGTCTATAGAATCAACGATTTTAAGAAAGTCCTTGAGATGTTGATTAGGATCTTCAGAACGAAGTCCATGGAATGCGCATCCGCTTTGCACCAACCGGATGGTGTCGGATCGCAAGGGTGTGATATTGGCTCCTTGAGTGAGCTCAATGGTGTTTCGATAGCCGTGGTGGCTAGGACGGGAATACTCTCCTAAAGTACGGGCTCTAGGAGGTGGTGGTGGTTGTTGTGGTGGTGGGTTGTGGGGGTTAAGGATATTACCATCTTCCATGATGTCGGACGGTAATGGTTACGAACAAAGACACGAAGAAAATAGATAGACTAAAGAAAACCTAGAAAAATAAAATAAAAATCTCACTAGAAAGGAATCTAGTGAGTAGACCTAATAGAAATAAAAATTCAACCTAAACAATAACTATTCCCCGGCAGCGGCGCCAAAAACTTGATGCGTGGGTTTTGCAACCTTACAACAGGTTTTACCTCTCGAGGGATCTCAAGAGGCTTACAACCCCACCAGGCAGTGTACCTGACCGATGTAGTATAGTGTAGTGGTAAGTACGGGGGATTGATCGTTCTCCACAGGGAATAGTGTTCGTTAGGTGTGAAAGGCTACTCTAATTAGGTCTAAGGGTTGAGGAAGATTCTTTTTTATGTTTTTATATTTTATGAAAGCAAGTAAAATCTCGGGTTTTGAAGGAGTGGGCGGAATTAGTTGCTAGTCAACTAACCCAAATTACTACAAATGCAAATAAAATAAAATAACAAAAATGAAAAGGGGTGAGAAACTTATGTGTGGAGAAATGTGTTTACTTAGATTTCCTTACTCCCTAACTATCTTTTACCGGTTAATTAGTGTGTGTTAGTCGCGTGGATGACGGGTGTATTCCTTAATACCATTCGTGGGGTGGCGTACTTACTTCCCCAAACTCTACAAGCTCCTACTTCACTCCTATGTCGAGCCGGCTAGGAAGCTCCTAACATGGGATCACTAGAATTCGCTTGTGCATTAAATACAACCATAAAAACCTTTAGTACGCGTTTGGTTCATGTTTCTTAAGACGTTCAAGCAAGTTACCGAATAGGAAGTTAGCCAGTTTTCTTAAGCCTAACATAGATAAACAATCATCCAATACAACTAACAACACACTAACAACCAATAATCAATAGCTAGGTTTCATTAGATCTAAGCAAACACAAGATAAAATTAGCCTAACATGTTAAACAAAAGACAAGCATAAGATAGAATCAAACAACACATAGACATATTGAATGATTAATTGATAACTTATCTTTCAATGAAACATGGAAGATCTCAAGGCAAGAAGCCCTGAAAAAGTAGCTAAAATCGTCTTAGGGTTTTATCCCAAAATTCCACACACTAAGCTCTCCTCTAATGACAAAAAATTAGAAAACTATATATAGACTTTGACATCTGACGGCGTCACCTTATGCATTGTGACGCCGTCACCTCGCCGCTTTTAGGGTTCCCGGGTGACCTTCTTGACGCCGTCCCTCTTTAGCTCTTCAAAAATCCATTCTGGCTTATCAAGGCTTGACGCCGTCGGACCTATAACGTGACGCCGTCCCTCTTTGATTTAAGCCGTGACGCCCTTGATTTAGTTAAAGCGTGACGCCGTCAGAATTCTCATGCAAACTCACTGGCCCGTCATGAGTAAATTTCACATCCAACTTTTCTTGCCAAGGCATGACGCCGTCTGGAGTTAATGTTGACGCCGTCAAAGGTGACTTTCAGCACAATTTTGAGACTTTGCCGTTTTCTTCACTTTTATGCTCCAAAAACGTCCAAAATGCCTCCTTTTCCAGATTTCTCCTCAAAAGTACCTAAAATGACAAAAGGAACGATTTAGGGCAATATTTGATCAAATAAATACGATTTCGGGCTTAAATGACCCCTTAAAAGCGGTACACTTTTCGCCTCATCAGCAACACATGTGGATACACAACAATATCTGTAGTCATAAGTTGGACTTGTGATCTATGATATTTTTGCACACAGTGAGTCTGGATTAGTTAGGAAGTTGTCAATTTACAAATCAAGCTAATGGATGAGTAAAGGACAAAAGAATGCAGTGAGTGTGTGTAATGATCACAAATACTCAGTGGTTCACTGGTTACAAGGAACCAATTTCAGGGTTCCTTCCTTTATGGAGAAAGGTACCTTGGAGCATTTTCGTGACATTTGAAAGTATGGTTAGAGATGATTATCCTATAGGTGCAAGTGGGATGTCCTAATCCTAATATGAGTGAACATCAGTGAAAAGAATCCTAGTGATAAAGGTGAGTGATCTTGAGTGCGGGATTTAAATGAAAGTTTGAAAAACTAGCTGTTAGTCTGGCGGAACCAACCGATAACTAATGCGGACCCAAATTTTTGGTTCCGCGGAATCCGTTGATTGAATTTTGGCGGCACCAAAAGTTTCAACAGACGGAACCATAAATTTGGTTCCACCATATCCGCCAAATGGAATTTCTTTACAGAGGGCATTTCAAAAGACCCGAAACCTGTTCAATTCCCGAAAATTGTCCTAATACATATGTAACTGCTTAGTTGTGATTAATTAAAAACAAAAACCCAGGTTCTAACACATGTTAGCATATAGATCAAACCGAGGATTTTGAACTTACCATATATGGAAGTTAAGCCAAACAGTGGCTTAAACACGGAAACTTGATAACATCAAAGTGTTATCGTCCTGCATGACATGGTTAGTTCACATGATCAATCAAAGATAAGTTTTTATCCTATGACACGACACATACATTAAACGTCATTGTAGAAGCAGATATACCAAACACTTTTTACAAGAATACTACATGTTTAAAAAATGTAGTGACACATTTAAACACTTGACCTTCTTTTAAGATACTTAATTAGTGTTACTTAATTCTCATTCCTAAGTGAATTATGCAAGATAATTACATAACATATGAAAAGAAGAATATCTAAGTCTATAAGTGAAACAAACACAGTTTATCAACTTAGTGCACAAGATCTAGCAAATGTCCTATTGTGCATAAACAAGAAATTGATAAACAAGCAAATGAAAATCATGGAAAGACACTTATGTATCACAAATAAACAAGTTCAATCACAGCTTTCAATAAGCAAACAACATGTATGCAAACAACCAAAACAAGTAGTCATATAACATAGTATAAAAAGAAAGATACTTTTCGTCACTTTGCTTTTAAATATGACGATGTATGCCAAGCTTGATTTGTTTCCTTTATATATATAAATATCACCAAATTCTTTAGTTTCAAAAGAAATCATATCAATGTTTAAAGGATACCAACTTACATTGCCCGACTCAAAAGTTTAAGTTACTATGTCAAAATGAAACTTAATATTTTGGACAGGTTGTAGTATTTGATTTGTTTTACCTACTTCAATTTAGATTTAGGCCATGAGATTATTTTTAAATGAAAGTAGACTTAATTCCCTTTAAAATGATAGGTGGCGCGACTCCTACGGACTTACGGTTAATTAGTTATGAATTTTTGAAGTTGGACAAAAACTGCATACTATACAGACGGATTTCAAGGAACCATTTTAAGGGTTCCGTCCTTTGAAGAGAAAGATACAGCGAGTCTCTGTACCAGATTCAATAAAACTAGTATTGTAAAACCCTAAAATCTTGAACGTGTAAAAAGACCAAAATGCCCTCATAACTTAAAATTTTAATTAAAGCTTATATAACTAACAAATAGATTGCAAAACCTATGTAACTAAACCATATATGATATGAAATAATTATGAGGCACCAAGTAATATTTGTACAAGCCACCAAAAATATTTGTAACACATTATAAGTCACATATGGACCGAAAACTTTATATGTTATGTATTTATATGGTTTTAAAGTATTAAATATATGAGATAAGATCATTTAAAATAAGAAAAGGATCAAGGTTGTTAAGAAATTGATTGGGCCTCCTTAAAAATGTATGAAGAAGTCCTCCCCCCTCCTAATCACTCGGCAATCAATTCCATATATTTCTCCTTTCAATCATTTCCCATTTTACAAACCGAATAACCCTAAAACCCTAACTAAATTCACCACCTATCCATCCGAATTTTTGGAGCTACAAGGCTATTTTTCCTGTGATCTATAGCATCCATAGAAGCCTAGAAAAATAAGTTTGGAGTTTCTCTTGGCCTGATTCGATCGGTGTGAAATTTTTCCTTGTCGAGTGCCATTTTTGAGGTATAATTCGTTTTGATCTATTCGACCTTCATAAAATTCTTTTGTTATTTTTCCCATGTCCCTCACATCATACATGATCTTCGAAAAATAGATTTGGGGTCGTGTCTTGCTCGATTCGCTTGTGGAGAATTTATTTTCCATTCGTGAGGTATATTTCCAAATAATTCATTCGAGCCCTATAAAATTCGTTTAGCATTTTTCTCATACTCCTTATAATGTATATACTCTGTGAAAAATGGCTACAAGGTTGTGGGATCGTTCGTGTGCTCTTGGGGATTTTGTGGAGTCGCGTGTGCATTCGGGGAGCAATAATTCGTTACGATCATTCTACACGTCCTATCCTTGG
This sequence comes from Artemisia tridentata subsp. tridentata, assembly GCA_021014915.2. Lineage (NCBI taxonomy): Eukaryota > Viridiplantae > Streptophyta > Magnoliopsida > Asterales > Asteraceae > Artemisia > Artemisia tridentata. The sequence goes on along the minus strand of CP139508.1, from coordinate 29,651,014 downwards.
TTCGGTATTTTTCCTGTTTTCTTACATCATATGAACCTCAAATAAAATGTTATAATCGAACCATGCATGATCTATAATTAATTTGTGAATTTAATCTTTAAAACGTAATAAAACCCTAAATAATTGTATACGAATTTTCATGGCTTGAAATCTATTTTATTTAGACTCTATATAATACATATGATCTGGGAAAAATGTTAATTCGAATTATGAGAGCCTATATGAGTCGTGGTAAAATTAACTTGAAATCGGATTTATAAAATAAAAAGAAAAGAAATAAAATAAAAAAGGATAAAATTAGGGTTAGGGTTTTCTTGTTGAAATCTGACCATTTAGTTACTTTTTAAGGTTGTTATGATGATTGCATAATGATGGGACATCTAGGGTTTATTGTAAATAAATAATATGTTATATGATTTGTGTATTTAAATAGTTAAGGGCGTGTTTTGTAAATTATGAAACTTGTGGGGTATTTTTTAGAATTTTATTAAGATCTGTACTAAAGTATAAAAATTATAAGTTGAGGATGTCATGTGTAAATTTTGCATTTAAAAGGTTTATTTTGATTAATTAAATAAATATTAATTCGATTTATAATTAAATGAAAGAGAGGGACTAAAAATGTAATTTCTGGAAACTTAGGGTTGATTTGAGTAATAAATTATATTCAGGGGGTAATGTGTAATTTTGGTAATTAAATGGCTTAATATGTAATTATTAATAATTAAAGGTTGAAATTGTAAATTAAAGGGTTAAATATGTAACTTTGATAACTTGAGGGACCTATTGTGTAAATTATGGATAAGTGGAGGGACATTCGTACAACTTGATAAAATAAGTACTAATTGTGTAAAATTGATAAACTAAGGGTTTAATGTGTAAGTATTGATATTATAAGGTTTAAAGAGTAACTTAATAATATAAAGGGTGTAAATTGTAAATTGTGTAACCTAAAGGACTAAATGTGTAATTCTGGATAACTTAAGTATGAGAACGAATTTATTTAACTATGATACCTTCATCTTACTAAATATGGAAACTTACTTAATTTGGAAACCTGTTAAAAATGGAAAGACAAGCTAAAATGAGTAATTCTCTTCTACTCCTCTAGGTGTGAAGAAGAAGGTTTTGATCCGCTTCTGTGTCTTCTATTTCTTGTTCGTATGTGCATTCGTGACAAGGTACAGATATTCTGCCCTTTTTAATAAGGTGCCTTCAGTCTCTTGAACCCTGATTTGATGTGACCCTGACCTTTGCTATGAACCTTTGACATTTGAACCTTTGGCATGTGAACCTTTTGATATGATCCCTATGATATGAACCTTTACATTTGGACTATGATTATGACCATGTGAACCTTTGCTTTGATATGAACCTCTGACCTGTGACCCCAGTTTGATACCCGAGCCAAATGTGTTCCCTAGCCATGAAGGTAACATGGCCATGTCTGTGATGCACCACTGGCATGACTCGTGTGTGGTTCGAGTGATTAGCCACACCGTCCCCATTGTGACTTGTGAAATGCATGCTATTATTATTATTATGGCCAATGTGATTTGTGGGGGGCGTATGGATGCATCCTAGGTACGTTGTGATATGTGATATGTGATATGATATGTGCTATGTGGTGACTGATGATGGGTGCAATCCACGTCTTTCACAAAATGTGGGAGCTGATCACTCCATTGGATACATGAGGACACCCCTCATATTATCTGGTTACTCAGAGGTATCCCCTCTAGATTATGCAGGCTTATGTGATGTGATATATGTGGGCTCGTGGTGGATGACTGTCCTAACCTTTACTCTTGTACCTTATCTATTATCTCTTTCATTATGCTTCATTTGTTCGTTTCCGTTTATTATATATCTGTTCACTGGGCTTTTTAAGCTCAGCCGCATTTCTTTTCCTGCGGCAGGTTTTAGTAGGAAGCCAGGAGCTTGGGTTTGCTTTGGGATGAGAGATTAGCTTATGAAGACGATACCTTAGTTTTAGTATTCATTTATGTATGACTACGTAGATTTGGTATATTTTCCCTTTGTAACATTGTAAACCATTTGTATTATGTAAGTCGTATGTTATGCTTGCCTTTGATATGTCACCATTTTCGTGACACTTCTACCCTTGCCGGGTTGGGGTGTTACAATTATGGTATCAGAGACAGGTTTACGACTTGTAGTACATCTACCCTTGGCCTGTGTAAGTTAGGACCCCTAAGTTTCCACTGTAGGCGCTCGTAGGATAACCTTTGCGAAGTTGCTTGAGTATTTTCCCATAGGAACATAAGTTACAACCGGTGAGGAATGGGTAGACTAGGACATCCGTGTGAGTAGTATTTGCTTCCGCATCACTCTGAATCTTGCCTTTGCCTTCAGTCATGCCTTATAAGAACGTTTGTCTCCGAAGACGAGGAAGTCTTATCTTCCGTTATTTGAAGAATGAACTTTGTATGTTAACCAATTCCCTTTGGAAGGATTTGATGTTGATATTTGTCTTGTACGGAATTGTTATCTGAGCATGCGGATGCTAATAACTGATATTCCATACATCTCGCCTCTGACAGTTAAACGATGTTCGTATTACTATCGATGCACACCCTACCATTCCTATGCTTTAAGCTAAACAAAATTCCGATCCTTTGAACTGTTCACTCTTCTATCCTACACTTTGATGAACCATGTACTAAATTTGATATGTGAACTATCCGTATGATTTGACAACCACATTCGTTCTGAGAATCAGTTTACCTTGGATGTATTTGACTTTGAGGTCTTTTGATTTTGGATGGGTGGCTTTCGTGAAGCTACCGTAGACTACAATATTTGAAATGCGATCTTTAAGAATCTGCATCACCATATTTTGATATGATATTCTCAATCATTTGAATCTGTTAAGATTATTGTTGTATGAATCACATACTCCGATCTCTTTGATTTCCAATTTTCTCCTAACGCCTGTTAGTATCCACTCTTGGAAAGCTCCGGCACTTGAAAGTTTGTGGTACGAATTTCTGGTGTTTCTGATGAACCTTTTTAGATCCGTTTGGGAAGTAAAGTTTGCATTGAACTAATCTGAATTTGGCAAAACCACGATACTTAAGAAGTTAAGAGATTGTAGGAACTGATGGGATATGAGTTTGTTCACTTCAGTGATCTTTTGAATGCTCCTGTTGGTTTATGAAGAAGAAAGAGAGAAGTGTGCGGCGGCGCACCGACCATCGTGAATTTAACCGTAATCGTTATTCCATTTCCGCGTATCAATATTTGATTCGTTCTACCTTTGAAACTCCATAGCAGACGACCTCACTTGAGTTCGAAAGACTAAAGAAGCAACCACCAGAACATCTGAGAAGGAAGTTGATTAGTTGAGACTAAAGCATTGTAATTTTAATTGTGAAGAGAAAGAGTTGTGATAAGAAGCTTTTCTCTAAGAAGATTCCTGAAGTTGCTTTCGTACTCGTGTGACCACTATGAGTTGTGAATGATGTCAATTGTATTGACTAGAAGATTCATGCTTTTGCAAGTATCTGGGCAATGGTCATAGTATGACAGTATGTTTATGCTCAGAGACGAACGAGGAACACGTTGACCATTTTTTAGTATGAAGTGAACCGACCCTTTATTCTAGAAGAATAGATTTACTTGACGATCAGAGGTTGTAGCAGACAACACCACCAGGTATCCGATGACTTAAGAGCTTCCACGAAAAGGACCAAGACTGAAGACCATTGTCAGAGTTAGAAACCTTGTAGAAGATGTACAGAAGAGGTTCGTGACAGGCGTTACCAAGAGAGAAGCATGTGAGGAGAAGACAGACTGAGGTGAGACTCGATTATACCTCAAGCAGCACGTGGAGATTTCAGTTGGACATCAAGACGACCAGACCGTAGAAGATGAGCTTTCAGCACATAAACCAGGAAGTCCACAACAGTTTGAGTTGGTGAATTTTTAATCATGCTAGAAGACCTGTAGGAGACACGCAACCTTGTTCCTCTAGTCATTTTAGTTGTACTAAGATGAATAGAGAGCTGAAGCAGACTCGCAAATGGAGGAATGCAAGGTGATCACGTCAGAGATTCACGCTACCACACCGAAGTGTCCAGAAGAAGTGTCGAAGACTTGAGGAACCAGACTCAAGTTTATGATTTCCTTTTCACCCTATGATCGTATGATTAGACAAGAGAGCGACTACTTGGAGTTTGAAAAGATTCGAGATCATGAAATTGAATGGATGAAATTTTGTAGTAAACGTTTGGATTTGGAAGATTTGATTGTTGTAAAGGATGAAGATATTGAAGACGTAATTCATTTTCCTCTTAGACCACTTAAGTTTCCGTTACTTTTCGATAGGATCTTTTGAATGAGCCTTACCCTATTAGAAATTCCGTTCTGTGTTCGTTATGCATTTGTTTGGATGATGGTTTCGTTATGAGAAGGATGATGAATTGTGGAAGACCTAACGTTTCGACGAAGAGTTTCATTTTGAGGTGTACACATTCCGTTATGCTATTTGTACGTTCAAATTCCTCCGATTTAGAATCCGTAGTGATGTTTGTTTTGGACCAATCTTAGGAGGTAGAAAGACTGATAGGTGGTTAAGATAAGTAGTTCTGTTCGCGACTTGAGATAAAGTATGACCATGATGATGGTATACTCATATGATGCTGGTATTATGACGAGTAGCTAACGTGATAATACTTACATCATATGACGTACCCTTATTGTGTTCATAGGATATTTCGAGGAGTACTTTAGAAACCTTATAATTTTGATAGGAGATGTGAGAATTTTTGCATCTGTAAGATTTAGGTTCATTCCACCTATACGCTTAATCTGTTCGCCGTTATACGATCTGATACGTTCGATTCTTGACACGCATTTGTTGATCCCTATACTTCTGACAAGAATCTTAAGATCTGCTGTGAAGTTTTCTGCCATTGATGTTACCAACAATCTATGTTCTGTACGATCTCATGTGATTTGCTTAATCAAATTCCATGGACGGCATATCCGTCAAAATCCTATGTATTCTTTGTATCTCTTCCGAGAGAACGCGATAATCATTTGTCATGTTGGATATGATCCTTGCAATCTGAATTTCGTATGATATGTCATTTCTGGGAACTGAAGTTACTTTTGGATCAACAATGAAGAGTTATGAGAAACAAGTCTTTTACATTTCCGTTCGCTGTCCGTTATGTCTTCTGTTTCGTTTCCGATCATTGGGATTTTTCATTTCCGTTCGTAAAGATTCTTTGGAAGAACCACCCAGAGCGGGAGGCTACCTGGGAAGCCGAGGAATCAATACGAGCTAGTTATCCGAATTTTGTATTCTGATCTGGTACGTCCCTATTTTGTTTTCGATCCTTTCACTTCTGATTCTTTGCAAATTTCGAGGACGAAATTTTTCTGTTAGAGGGGAAGAGTTGTAAAACCCTAAAATCTTAAACGTGTAAAAAGACCAAAATGCCCTCATAACTTAAAATTTTAATTAAAGCTTATATAACTAACAAATAGATTGCAAAACCTATGTAACTAAACCATATATGATATGAAATAATTATGAGGCACCAAGTAATATTTGTACAAGCCACCAAAAATATTTGTAACACATTATAAGTCACATATGGACCGAAAACTTTATATGTTATGTATTTATATGGTTTTAAAGTATTAAATATATGAGATAAGATCATTTAAAATAAGAAAAGGATCAAGGTTGTTAAGAAATTGATTGGGCCTCCTTAAAAACGTATGAAGAAGTCCTCCCCCCTCCTAATCACTCGGCAATCAATTCCATATATTTCTCCTTTCAATCATTTCCCATTTTACAAACCGAATAACCCTAAAACCCTAACTAAATTCACCACCTATCCATCCGAATTTTTGGAGCTACAAGGCTATTTTTCCTGTGATCTATAGCATCCATAGAAGCCTAGAAAAATAAGTTTGGAGTTTCTCTTGGCCTGATTCGATCGGTGTGAAATTTTTCCTTGTCGACTGCCATTTTTGAGGTATAATTCGTTTTGATCTATTCGACCTTCATAAAATTCTTTTGTTATTTTTCCCATGTCCCTCACATCATACATGATCTTTGAAAAATAGATTTGGGGTCGTGTCTTGCTCGATTCGCTTGTGGAGAATTTATTTTCCATTCGTGAGGTATATTTCCAAATAATTCATTCGAGCCCTATAAAATTCGTTTAGCATTTTTCTCATACTCCTTATAATGTATATACTCTGTGAAAAATGGCTAAAAGGTTGTGGGATCGTTCGTGTGCTCTTGGGGATTTTGTGGAGTCGCGTGTGCATTCGGGGAGCAATAATTCGTTACGATCATTCTACACGTCCTATCCTTGGTTCGGTATTTTTCCTGTGTTTCTTACATCATATGAACCTCAAATAAAATGTTATAATCGAACCATGCATGATCTATAATTAATTTGTGAATTTAATCTTTAAAACGTAATAAAACCCTAAATAATTGTATACGAATTTTCATGGCTTGAAATCTATTTTATTTAGACTCTATATAATACATATGATCTGGGAAAAATGTTAATTCGAATTATGAGAGCCTATATGAGTCGTGGTAAAATTAACTTGAAATCGGATTTATAAAATAAAAAGAAAAGAAATAAAATAAAAAAGGATAAAATTAGGGTTAGGGTTTTCTTGTTGAAATCTGACCATTTAGTACTTTTTAAGGTTGTTATGATGATTGCATAATGATGGGACATCTAGGGTTTATTGTAAATAAATAATATGTTATATGATTTGTGTATTTAAATAGTTAAGGGCGTGTTTTGTAAATTATGAAACTTGTGGGGTATTTTTTAGAATGTTATTAAGATCTGTACTAAAGTATAAAAATTATAAGTTGAGGGTGTCATGTGTAAATTTTGCATTTAAAAGGTTTATTTTGATTAATTAAATAAATATTAATTCGATTTATAATTAAATGAAAGAGAGGGACTAAAAATGTAATTTCTGGAAACTTAGGGTTGATTTGAGTAATAAATTATATTCAGGGGGTAATGTGTAATTTTGGTAATTAAATGGCTTAATATGTAATTATTAATAATTAAAGGTTGAAATTGTAAATTAAAGGGTTAAATATGTAACTTTGATAACTTGAGGGACCTATTGTGTAAATTATGGATAAGTGGAGGGACATTCGTACAACTTGATAAAATAAGTACTAATTGTATAAAATTGATAAACTAAGGGTTTAATGTGTAAGTATTGATATTATAAGGTTTAAAGAGTAACTTAATAATATAAAGGGTGTAAATTGTAAATTGTGTAACCTAAAGGACTAAATGTGTAATTCTGGATAACTTAAGTATGAGAACGAATTTATTTAACTATGATACCTTCATCTTACTAAATATGGAAACTTACTTAATTTGGAAACCTGTTAAAAATGGAAAGACAAGCTAAAATGAGTAATTCTCTTCTACTCCTCTAGGTGTGAAGAAGAAGGTTTTGATCCGCTTCTGTGTCTTCTATTTCTTGTTCGTATGTGCATTCGTGACAAGGTACAGATATTCTGCCCTTTTTAATAAGGTGCCTTCAGTCTCTTGAACCCTGATTTGATGTGACCCTGACCTTTGCTATGAACCTTTGACATTTGAACCTTTGGCATGTGAACCTTTTGATATGATCCCTATGATATGAACCTTTACATTTGGACTATGATTATGACCATGTGAACCTTTGCTTTGATATGAACCTCTGACCTGTGACCCCAGTTTGATACCCGAGCCAAATGTGTTCCCTAGCCATGAAGGTAACATGGCCATGTCTGTGATGCACCACTGGCATGACTCGTGTGTGGTTCGAGTGATTAGCCACACCGTCCCCATTGTGACTTGTGATATGCATGCTATTATTATTATTATGGCCAATGTGATTTGTGGGGGGCGTATGGATGCATCCTAGGTACGTTGTGATATGTGATATGTGATATGATATGTGCTATGTGGTGACTGATGATGGGTGCAATCCACGTCTTTCACAAAATGTGGGAGCTGATCACTCCATTGGATACATGAGGACACCCCTCATATTATCTGGTTACTCAGAGGTATCCCCTCTAGATTATGCAGGCTTATGTGATGTGATATATGTGGGCTCGTGGTGGATGACTGTCCTAACCTTTACTCTTGTACCTTATCTATTATCTCTTTCATTATGCTTCATTTGTTCGTTTCTGTTTATTATATATCTGTTTACTGGGCTTTTTAAGCTCAGCCGCATTTCTTTTCCTGCGGCAGGTTTTAGTAGGAAGCCAGGAGCTTGGGTTTGCTTTGGGATGAGAGATTAGCTTATGAAGACGATACCTTAGTTTTAGTGTTCATTTTTGTATGACTACGTAGATTTGGTATATTTTCCCTTTGTAACATTGTAAACCATTTGTATTATGTAAGTCGTATGTTATGCTTGCCTCTGATATGTCACCATTTTCGTGACACTTCTACCCTTGCCGGGTTGGGGTGTTACAAGTATTTTGACATAGAGAAAGTGTGTGGGACTTACTAGATTAGATAGTAAACTTACAATATACTTATTTAACTTTATTTCTATTAATGTGACTTATCTAAACATTTATGTAGGTGATTTTTCAACTAAATTAATAGTTATCCTAAACACTCCTTTCAAAAACGTATTTTTCGTAAATTTGCTTTAAGCACATAATTTGACACTTAATTCTTTTGGGAAATCTTTTCTTTTATTTTTCAAGGACATCTTCAAGCTTGTATACAAAGTAACATTTAACAACAAAATTTCCAAGTATAATTAGCGAAACATTTTTCATATTATATTCCGCTTCAATGGTAATTTGATACATGGATCGTACTTCATTTTAAAAACCATTTGTTTTGAAAATAAGAGCCACGAGGCTCTGATACCAATTGTGAAAACGTAGAGGGGGGGGGGGGTGAATATGTTCCCGTTTTAAAAACATAAAACTTGTTGTATCAAATTTCCAATTTGGCTTGTTCTAATATGAAAGGTATCAATTGTAGTTTATGGCTGGCATAAACTAAAGCATGTTGTTCACACAAATATAATCAACAAGTTACAACACAAGCAAACATATAATGCAAACATAAAAGTAAAGCAACAAGTAAAAGAAAGCGCAAACCGAACACGATGATTTATAGTGGTTCGGTCACGGAGCTCCTCTCCGCCCTACTCCACTCCTCGAGTACCCAACTCGAGAGTTACTTCACTAGATCAACAAGCTCCCTTCTCGGCGGAGAAAACCTTACAATCGTCGCATACACTTTTTCTGGTACAAAGCTAAATACCGGGTTCTAGTTCGAGGTAGAACCACCCTGACGTTGCTTATATAATTTCTGACACTAAGCTAAATGTCGAGTTCTTTTACAAGGGTACAACCACTCCCACCGTCACTTATACTATTTTCGACACTAAGCTAGATGTCGAGTTCTTTTACAAGGGTACAACCACTCCCGCTATGTTTTATGGCCCAACATAGAAACCTTGTATTTTATGGCACAAACACATAAACCATCTAGTCTAGTATGAATAGATTGTGATGCAATGATGTTTATAATGATGATCCATGACATAAGTGTCTTATGGATATGAACGACTAATCTAGATGAACTTCCATTGATGGGAAGTCTTCAATGGATGAAGATCACAAGCTCACTAACTTGTTGTGATGGATCTTCATATATGCATGTGGAATCTACATGAACTTCTTGAATAAGAAGTCTTCAATCATTGAGGATGTCAAGTGCCCTTGAATCTTCATATGTTGGTATGCTTTGATGGATGACTTCAAGATCTTATAACCTTCTTGGTAAATCAGAAAGTATGCTATGATTATGATGAATGATGACTCATGATCTCTGAGCTTGCTTCACAGGATCATTACGAGTGTATGCTTACAACATAATGAAAGTTAGTAACATTATGATCATTATGAAAAGGGTGATTATTGTATGTTTCTACATGGTTTACTACTAATCTAAATGTGTGCAATTGGTAGAGAGAATGTGTGTTCTAGTGGGTTAAAACAATGGGTAAACAATGAGCTACTATTTATAGGAAAACTTGTTCAGACAACTCGTGGATTTGGCGGAACCAAATCCAGGGGTCCGCCCTTTATGTTGTTTGGTTCCTCCGGAACATGACAGCTAGATATTACCATATCTTACCAAGATCTTACACAATTCAACTCATTGCTTGAAGATCTTTCCAAAATATTATGTTAAGTCAACCAAGCTATCTAAACGATGTATGCCATGATGTCATGTATATATTTACATTTTAGGAATTAAAATGTAAATAATGTAAATGTATATATGTATGTCCTATGTATATACTAGCTTAACTAATATATGTTTACCAATATGTATCATGTTAGTTTGACACCTAAAGTGTACTTATGCTATTAATCTTAGGAAACATGATGTACAAGTAAAAGTACTTGTATATGCAAAATGTGAAATGAGGTTCTAAGTAGAATGATTAGTCTTTTTAAAATACTTAATGACCTAGCCGTATTTTAAACATTCTGAATGATTTGTTAAGGGTTTGATCATAATGCCACATAACAAACGTGTACTAACCTGTGTTGTACCATACGAGGACTCGAGAGGTGTTGAATGTTTTGTTGAGACAAAATAAGATTACAATTAACTTGTACATTTTACGTTATGTATCAAGTTACATGTTTGTTATCAATCAAAATAAATGAGACTGCTTGCACTAACAAATGCAATTATTTTGTTCAGGAATAACAATTATATAAACTTTAATATTTGAAAATGAAGTCTTTTTATAATGATGTAATCTAAATATTTCAAGTATGATTTAATGATGCTATTATTCAAGTGATCAAGTCATCTCTTTATGATTCCCTTTGATTTTTTTAGTTGTTTTGCCTCATTAGAAAAACACTAATGTGAAACTTACAAGTTTTGAAGTGTAAAATCTTTTTAAACTAATCTCCATGACATTTAAGACTTTCCCATTCAGTTTTCCTTGTTAAGAATTGTCTATAATTATGAAACCTTATGTCATACAATATCTGAATTTTAAGCTTTGTAGATAACCGTTTAACATCATGAAGGTGATATAGTGGTTATACACCTTAATATCCTCATAAGTGGTCTCGCGTTCAAACCTCTCTAGATACACATCGTGAAGTTTGCCACAGAAAGGATCAGAAATGGTCACGTAATCATACCCGGTTGGGCCACATGCATTTGAGTCAAAACTCGATTTTCTCGAGTAACATGAATATTGATAATAACTAGGTTACAGTTTTTGTAGATAACCATTTGTTTGATACTATTAGGATTGTCATTGAAGTTACTATGGCATGCAATGCATTGAATATATTAAATTTCTAGAAAAACAACATCAATCGTTTGAAAACATTGATATCTTGTAACAATGCACTGTCTCTTTCAGCACTTATTATTCAACATAAATTAGATGAGTTTGCATTCACATGAAATGTATACGATCTTTTAACCTTTGACACTGACAAGAAAGGCTAGATTCTTTATAGATTTGTTACATTTCGTGTACTTTTAGCTCGAATTCAATGTGATTAAGTAAGCCAAATCTTTCAAGACGATTCGCTAGCATCGACACAATGTAAATTCAATGTTTTCTTTCTTAATTTGGTAATGAAAGATCATATATTGGTGTTAAGAAATTTCATATGATCTTTAAAAATCTTGAATGTTTGTTCTTTTATATCATCAACTTGTTAAAATGGCCCACTTCTTACCCTACTCTCCATAACAATAACAATGGGCATAAAAGAAAGAAACTTCAAGTCTTTCTTGGACCACTTTTTGGTCATCTCTTTTTATTCATTCTCTTAATAGTTATGTCATGATAAACAATTTTTTTTGAAGGAAAAAAAGAAAAGAAGCTATCTCATATGTATAGTCTTTTTGTTGTATACTAAAGTATGAATCTATGAGTCTATGACAATCTAAATGATATACCATCTTTATATCAAAAAGGTTAGAAATTAGAACAGTTGAGAAAGCCTGACCTGATGCACCATGTTTGGGTTTTTTTTTTTTTTTTTTTTTTTTTTTTTTTCTTTTTGAAAAACAGACATTTATTATTAAAGACCACAAAATTTACAATACATATTTGGGTGTTGAGTGGTCATTTCTCGAAGACCAAACCTCTGTCAATATTCCAGCGAACTTTAGGCAGGATTTGAGATTGAATGCATAACCTATTTTCTTAAAGCCCTTCAACGGGTCAAATATATGGGCGTTTGTAATGAGAGAGTATCGTTCATTAACTTATAAAAGTTGATCTTATTCGTCATTCTTATAACTAAAACATGGTATAACATGAAGTGAAACAATAATTATCACCACAATCAAATAACACATCATTATAAATCAAGAAACCTAATTACTAATTTGTCTAGACATTCGAGTTTAGTTCAAACATCAACAATCAGACATTATTAAACACTTTCATAATCAAAAGAAGGGATAAGTAGGTTTAAACAATCAAAGTCAACACAATCATCAACTATTATCAAACATATTTTGTGGAGCATAATCAAACACGAAAAAGATCAAAACACTTCGATAATGCGACAAAGTTAGTTCATACGTCAAACAAGCAAATATTATCGTAATCTAGTTTATATGATTAATACTTTTTGAATCCAAGTATTTGCTTTGTAACTAACCTTTTAGAAATAAGCTTTAATTTTTAGCTTTCGTTTCTACATCTACAATTTTATCTCCAGTGCGACATCAGTTTATTTTGTCAAACATATCTTACGTTTACATGAAATATTTAGGTTTTTACCCTTCAAAAAATGTTTTCCTTAAAGCTCAGGATAAATATTGACCCTTGTTTATTATAGCACATGATCAAAGCACTATAAAAAAAAAAAGAAAAAGGTTGAGTTATATTTCATCATATACCACTCTATCTAAACAATAACTCAAATAAATGGTATATATAACAATAATTGTTCATTGTGTAAATCTTGATTTAGTCCAAGCAAAGATCATGAAAATCTTTGGCATACCAAAAAATAGACAGACCAAATTGATTATTCATTTTGTAAATCTTTTGATGTGAAACATTAGCAACCAACATGGATTTATAACATGTAATATATACGTATGGGTTGATAAAACAAATATTTCTTAGCTTAGGTCAAAATATATTTCCTAAGCTCTTTTATAAGGCCAATATAGAAATCATAATTATTCTCCATTAGTTTAAGCACATATATAGTTAGTATAATACATGAATCAATTCAAGCTATTGTAAGGCTTGCAATTTGCTTCTTATCTCTAGTTAATCTAAGGCCTAACAATTATTTTGTAACTTCAAATACTTTGATTAAGCCGTGCGCATATAAATTAATGATACGTTTTCTCTAAGTACTCTGGTAAATACCTTTATCTCGCTTTTGTGGTTCTTAATAAAATGTTGAAGTCCCTCTATGAGGGCTTGGCTTGGGTTTACTCAGGTCAAGTCTGAGGGGGCAGGGTTTACCCCTATTAATCGTCGTGCCTTCGGGCGGATTAGTAGGGGGTTCTCCCCCCATCGGGTATTTGAACAAGGCTTTCCACTTCGAGGGAGCTCTCTAGCGCGGACCCGGTTAAGACAACGTAAGCTAGACCTCCCGCTGTCGAATCGCGACACGAAGTTTCAAAAGAAATTCACCTTTCAAAAAAAAAAAATGTTGTTTTTCTAAAAAAAATAAATAAAATTACAGTACCATTTAAGAGGTTGAAGATCCTATATCTATTTGAATGTAGAAATGTTGAAAAATTTATTGGTGAAGGTCAACCATCGTGTCGTAACAACTAGGCAATTATTTAAACAATATTTTTTGACTAATGTTAACATTTTTTATTTTTTATTTTAAAAACACTATAATTCTTTTCCTGAAAAAAGTTGAATGTACCAAGTTGTTCATTAAATTTAGGGATTTTTTAAAATGTGCCCCGAAGGCACATATTTAAGTGATAAAAATGTCAAGTGCGAGTTCAATAAATAGAAAATTACATGTAATTATAGTAATTTTTAAGTATAATTAAATTGCATTAATTACATTTTATAATTTTTATGAAAAATATTAGTTTGATTATCACACCTTAACATGTGCTTGATGACACATTTTAGAAAAACCATTCAATTTATAATTTTATATATCAAGGGTCCACAAGATACACCATGTGTTCTATTGATAATACATTCATTTTTTTTGTATGACTAAACACTATATTTATTTTGTAAGAAATAAAAAACTTCATACTTTTTTGTGCACATATAGGTTAAAAAAATGTCAATTTTTGGGATCAATTATAGTATTTATTCTGTCTAATTTTGGGTGTAATAGTATTTCTTGAATGTTACGTGTACGCAATTCATGTTAGATATATAGTTAGTAGCCGTGTTCATGTCCTCTTTTCCATTTTTTACATCGTTTATCCTTTCTCCTTAATTTATGGGTAAAAAATATATTAAATAATGTCTTTAATGTTTTACTAGAAACACGGTAGTAGTAAATAAATGAGTTTATTGTTATCTAAATTAAGCAAAAGGGAAAAAAGTTTGTTGCAAAAGAGTATACCACAATTTTCGTGAGACAGAAAAAGATTTTCATTTTTATTGCATTCTCTTACATGTCAGTATAACTTAAAAGTAAATGAAACAAAAATTTAAATAATTGCATTCTTTTATAAGTTTTTCAATTTGTTTGAGGGCAGGCAAATTAAGATTTGTACTATATTTTATAGATCTTGTTTCCATATTGGGAAACTCATCCTTTTACTCATGACGTGTCAAACTTATTAACTTGGGTATGCATTATCATTGTAAAAAGTTTTTGAGCATATATAAAATGTAAAAATACAAAATGAATTCTATTTTATATATATATTTTTTCCATATAAGGTTGGTCAGACATTTTCAGATTCAGACTGTTTGTTTATTCAGACATCTGAAGTCTGAATACATCTGAATAGGGTCTGATTCATTCAGACATTTGAATATGTCTGATTACATCTGAAAAGCTTAAACTTTACACCTACTTCTTTTCAATCCTTATCTTCTCATCTTGGTCTTGATTTTTTACTAATAATCATGAATTGAGGGTCTTTTGGTTTGTTTTATAGCGAAAGAATTGTTTTTTGTTTATTCAGACACTTTATAAAAACAAACAGACTAAAACAATTCAGATTCAGACTTTTGGACCACTAATTCAGATTCAGACGTGGTATTCAGATTCAGACATAAAATGTCTGAATAAACAAACAGCACCTATGTTAAAAAGAGAATCTAAAGATATGTACGAGGTATACACTCTCTTTATTGTATTTGTCTTTGGTTTTAATGGTGTGGGGACTTAAAAACATTTACATGTGTAAACGTAAAGCTACACATAATATTTAATTTCGTGCATTCATGTGGGAAAAAAGAGACAGAATTTGCGACGAACTTCTAGGCCGGTGTAGAGGTGACTAACATTATCATCGCCAATTTAGCGGCACGTCAAAATAACTATTTTTGTAACACATACTATACAACAAGTTTGGCTCACATACTAATCTCATAAATAATAAAAACGCGCTAAACAAGCTACAAACTCGGCCGGCCTCACTACAATGACTAAACATGTTAGATACTATCATGGGGATGTAAGATTGAAGTTCATTGGTAATTCCAAGCAGTTGCAAGCTTTCTGTGTGCATTTATAGGGAGGAAATGATAGGATCCAAGATAGACCTAATGAAATAAATACCAACATTGGTTTTAAGTTTGCATGCATTTGCAAGGTGTGAATGAAGCACATATATAATACATATATAGTCAATATATAGTAGCTAGGTCCTATTTACATGCAATAAGCAAGAAAGGAACGTATGAATGAAAAGGAAATATAAGTTGTTAAAACTAATTTGAACTAATGTATACACACGTATGTTAAGTACAAGTGTATGTGTGTATAATTGTGTGTATTTATACGTACGTATCTTATATTTATTTAATATATATTGCTAGCTCATAGTATGAGATTGGGTGAAAGTCAAGTACTTTTTGTTTGACCTTTAATGGTTCGGAAGACGATGCACCGTCCTAACTTGCCTTGACTCGAAAGATATATCCATCTAATACTAAAAAATTGAAATATATCAACTACATATATAAGAGTGACGACAATATAATATTGAGAGAATATTAACATAATATTACAAAATTTATGTCATTAAACATGTGATGCGATGACCTTTGACACATATGATAATTAGTTACAAAACGAGTGGGAGGACCTGCGCGTTGTTACGGGAATGCGGTGCTAAGTCTTGTTTGAAAGTTAGTAATTAAGGACTAAATTTGAAAAAGATTGATAAACCAAAGGAGTATTTTTGAAAACTAATTCTAGAAATAATATGTTTTTTTTACGGGAAAATTCCCTAAAATTCTCGGCGTGTTGCATCGTTAGTCTCCAAAGGACCTAACATGCAAAAATATTTACACTTTAGGGACTAAATTGCACATGACAACTGTTAACCTAAGGACTATTTTTCAAAATTAATTCTGGAAATAATATGTTTTTTTGCTAAAAAAATCTTTAAAATTCTCGGTGTGTTGCACCGTTAGTCCCCGAAGAACTTAGCTTGCAACGACAGTTACACCTTAGGGACTATTTTGCAAGTGGCAACTGTTTTGTCCACTGTAGCAGCTACAATGCTGCTACAGTAGTGCTTCCCCCTTTTAGTGTATATATATAATTTATAGTTTTCTATGACAAAATCTTATGTTGACCCACCTACGTACCAATATCATAAAAAATATACTTGTGTGTAAGATACATAGACTTCTTCAAACATAAATAAAACATAAAGCTTTATAGTCCTATAGTGATTTGTAACAAAAATTTTCTAAATACGTCCTAAGTTATGTTTAAAATAATTTAACAAAGTGTTATATTTTTATTTACTCAAAGGTATATCTTTTTTTACATTGAAGTCACATTTTGACTTTTTCTATTGCATGCAACTTCCCATTTCTATAAATATATACTTCACCACCTTACTTTTCATCCAAGATAATCTCAAACCTTATATATATATTCAATTCTCTCTTCGATCTTTATAGTCTCACATATTAAATCTTATCATGGCTTACCCTCATGTGCTTTATGCATATTTTGTTATACCTTTCATAATAAACATTTTAGTTTTCACAGCTCTAGTTTCATCTAGGCCATGGCCTCCAAACACTCTATTCTCAACATTCGAAAATGAAAGTGCCATAGAAAACAATCTTTGTAAGGATACAATTTGCATGAAAAGAGCCTCTTCCGACTACGGAAAACTTGTGCAACAAATCCCTATTGGAGTTCTTCGTCCTTCGTCTGTTTCTGATATCGTCAAACTAGTGAAAACCTCTTACGACTTTCCCTCTCCTTTTACTATAGCTGCTCGTGGCAATGGGCATTCGGTTAGGGGGCAGGCTATGGCCAAGGATGGGGTAGTGGTGGATATGTCAACTCTGAATAGTAGTAGGGGTCTTTTTGGAAATACTGGGATTAGGGTTTCTGGGGATGCTTCTTTAGGGTTTTATGCAGATGTTGGAGGTGAGCAGCTATGGATCGATGTGCTGCGAACCATGCTTGCACAAGGACTTGCACC
Organism: Artemisia tridentata subsp. tridentata; assembly: GCA_021014915.2. Lineage (NCBI taxonomy): Eukaryota > Viridiplantae > Streptophyta > Magnoliopsida > Asterales > Asteraceae > Artemisia > Artemisia tridentata. The sequence continues at coordinate 29,633,324 of CP139508.1, read as the reverse complement.
AGTTTCATGGACTGATTATTTGTATCTTACCGTTGGCGGTACACTGTCTAACGCGGGAATTAGTGGACAATCATCTTTCCATGGTCCTCAGATTAGCAATGTTCTTGAAATGGATGTCATTACTGGTATATTTTTATATAGATTTGATTAGTACTATTATTATTTATTTTGTATTTTATTTTTTTGTATTTATGATGGTATATTTATCAACTTATTTGTGTTTATATTTATAGGAAAAGGGGAATTGTTGACTTGCTCAAAGGACAATAATTCTGATCTATTTTATGCTGTTCTTGGAGGTCTTGGCCAGTTCGGGATCATAACTAGAGCACGAATCGTTCTAGACAAGGCACCAAAGAGAGTAAGATCATCTTCATCATACATCGTCTTTGAGTTTTTTACACAACATTTTATATGAACATGTAAAAATTTCACATTTTATCTTTGCATGTTGCATTTTATCATGTAAAACGTAACAAATTGAACTTCACGAAGAATGGAATTATAACACGGACGCAATGGAAGAAAAATTATGCGATTATTAAGAAAAATCTTTGAAGTTACAAAGAATATCCCTTACGCAGGGATATTTCCATTTTTGCAAGTTTGGAAAAAAGTCTTTCGAGTGCATGATTATCGGTAATATTTTTTTTAACGGCGATTTTATTAAACTATCACTAATACTAGTAGTAAATACTTGCGTAAATAAACATGCACGCGGAAACAATAAAGTCATAAACTGTTGACACTCATCGTACAACCTAGTACTGAAAATCAGGAAAATATTCAAACGAAAAGATTCATAGATAGAAAATCGAGCCGTCGATCAGAACTGAGTACATGCAACTGTGAAACATTCAATAATCTTTTTACTAATCATTTGCTCATGACTCTAAAAATAGGTGAAATGGTTTAAAATAATCTATAACGATTTTGCGAAATTCACAAAAGATCAAGAATATTTGATCTCAGTTGATGGGTTTAATTATGTGGAAGGCTCTTTGATCATGGCAAGCAGTCCTGCAGACAGCTTCTTCTCCCCTTCTGATGAATCTATGATAAGTTCTTTAGCCTCAAAAACAGGCATTTTATACTGCTTAGAAGCTGTTAAGTATTATGACGATTCAATCCTAAATACCATTGACGAGGTTAGCGTTATGATCTTATGATCAACATATTAGTTCTATGGTACATTGGATTCTATAAGCTTATAAGGTACTTATATGTTTTGCAGGAACTTCAAAATATATTCAAAGCACTGCATTTCGATCCTGGATTTATATTCAATAAAGTTGCGTCTTTATTTGATTTTCTAAATCGAGTAAGAGCAGAAGAGCTACTACTTACAACCTTGGGGCTATGGGATGTCCCTCATCCATGGCTAAACCTCTTCGTGCCAAGATCACGAATAATGGATTTTAATCAAGGTGTTTTTGATGATATTGTTAAAAATCAAAGCGAGAGTGCAGGGCCATTTCTTGTCTACCCAATCAACCGAAAAAAGTAAGTAATTAACATCTAAAGAAATAATAATCTTTAAGTGGTGTTTGAGAAATAATGCTTATCAACAAGTTCAAATGTTTAGGGGGGTCGGAGTGGCAGCGGTATGGCCAAAATTTATGGTCCATACCGCCGGTAACACCGCCGCCGGTTCCAGCGGTATGGCCAAAATTTATCACCAGCGGCATCTCTACCCGTTGGCCATAAATTCCATTCGACCGTTGCTACAAGAATTTGGAGGACAAAAAAGAGCCGTTTGGCATTAAAAAAAAAAAAAACACACCACATCAACTCTACCTTTGACCTCACCAACAAGAAAAATTTAAACTTAAAGAGATCTCAGTCTCTTCAATTCGTGAAGTACAATAACTTTCAAGACCTTACAAGATGATAACACGAAAGGAATTGAACCATCATCGATCTATATAAGCTTACAGCTTCTTATCAATATCCGAACCTTTTTTAAAAGAAAGATCAAAAGCATTCGGTTTCATTCTTCTTTTGTGTTCGATTACACAAACAAAAATCAAAAGAAAAACCTACCCGATTTGTGTACTCGTGGTTCGGATTAAGGAACAAAATAGAGATAATCACTTTGATGATAATTAATCTAAGAGGAGATGCGTTGTTTATCAGTTTGGTTTGATGATGAACAATTTGATCTATGTCAGATCGGTTTGAGATGATGATATAACTGCATCTGAGACTTGTTTTGATGAGAGAGGATATGGGGGCGGTGTATTTGTGAGGTGTGTGAGATTAGGATAGATAATGTGAGATTGTTTAGTTTAAATATTAAATAGAAAAAAGGAAATTTTTTTTTTTGGAGGTATGAGAATTTATGGGCGCCAGTGAATTAGCTTGGGAGGTATGAAAATTTATGGGAATGGGTTGGCTGAAGCTTATTGGTTGAATTTGGGAGGTATGGATATTTCGGAATTATGACTCCTAGTGCCCTTACAGTTTATTTCGCTCTAAAAATCCGTTATACAATAATAACCAAAGCCTAAACACCCCCTTAATCTCCCAGTTGTTTTGTGCTAGTTTTCTGACACACTGCGTCTTGAAAATATTCAGGTGGGATGATAGAATGTCGGTTGTTATACCAGAAGACAATGACGATATGTTCTACACCGTAGCATTACTGAACTCGGCTGGGGGAACCGTTGATCCGGCGGTCATCGACAAACAAAATAACGATATTCTAGAATACTGTAAAAAGAATGGGATCATGATCAAGGAATACTTTCCACATTACAAAAAGAAAGAAGAATGGATGAAACATTTTGGCAACAAATGGAGTGTCTTTAAGGAGAGAAAAGAACAGTTTGATCCTAAAAAGATATTGTCTCCTGGACAAGGAATTTTTAATTCTGAATGAAGTTTTTATTTGTATAGCTAAGTATGTTATATAAACAATCTATGTTGGATTTATGTATAAAAATAATCTTATTAAGTACTTCACTAGCTTAATTAAATAGTTATGTATATCAATGTTAAGTTGATTATATCGATCGATCCCATTGTAGGCTAATCAAAATATAGATTATTGTCCATGGCCACCATGTGTAAATTTTAAGTATGATGTTTAGTTAGAGGTGATTTGTTAACATAATCCTTACTAATTTTTGCTTATCCTAATTAAACATATGTTGAATTTCCTATAAAAAATCATAAACTTATTTAAGAGAAATAATCATCTTAGTTCTTTAAATTAAATGTCTGCATAACATTCAATTCTTTAGTTTGATATATACTAGACTTCATGGTTCTTCATGTAAAATGAGGGAAGCTCAATACACTAGACTTCTACACAAATATAATGGGCTTAGGCCCATTTTGCTACACCATCTGATCTAAGGAAAGTCAAGATATTGCAATCTATTTCAATGTTAACTCATCCAATGTTTAAAACTGGCATGACTTCGAGAAAGTCAAATCCGCATAATGAAATGTTTTGTTATTTCCAAGAGTTGCACTTATAGCACGATGTTCTGCTGTGAAGTGTTGGATCACCGCCTTAGTCATTGATCGATCTCCTTACTATACTCAAACATGTGGTATGAGCCTTAAAGTTTAACTGAAATACAGAAATTGGCTACAATATAGAGAAAAGAAAGTTACCTCTTTATGGTCATGAAGGACGACAATGGCTGCATCATCCATAGCATCTTGGTTAATTTTCTGTCCTAGCTAGAAGCCCTTGTTGTGTAAAGCAACGTCTCCTCCGTATCCAAAACCGTTGCCTAAAAAAATCTTGATCATAATTTTAACCACCCAAAGTTTGTCAAGTGTCATATTTCTTGTCTATCATTACATAGGATACATCCATTGTAAACGGTGGTCATTCTTTAGTAATAGCAACCCGCATGTTTTGGTCGTTTGTGTTAAGTACCAATTGGTATACATGCACACACGGGGTGCTATTACTAAGTGAATGACCATTGTTGAAGGGATGGCTAGTTGTTATAGGCTATTGGATCATGCAGGCTTTTAACTTGGCATCATACTATACTACTATATTCCTAAAGACAATAGTTGATGGGTATACACTTAATTGTTTGAGTGAAGAATCTTATAATAAGTAATGAAAGGTTTTGTTTCTGAACTGTGATATATAGTTGGGAGACATGCAACACATGATCTTGTAGGGAGAAAGAGTGTGAACGAAAACCAGAATTGGTCTTGTTACTAGCTCAATCACTTATCGTTTCAAATTGCCATTTTAAAACCAAAATTGGTCTTGTTACCATAAACGAGTGCACCTTCTTTCCAAGAATCCGAAGAAAGACCGAATCTTATCCTACACGACATAAAGCTTTTCTCGAGTTTTTTTTTAGATAAATTGTGCTTTCTTGAATTTTGTTTGCAAAAATGGGTCTTTTTTTTTCTTCATGTAAATATGGGTATTTTTTATTTTTGTGGACCACTAGTCCTTTACTCCTTTTATTTACTTTCTAAACTTTACAAATTTAACCTTTAACTTATAAAAGATGTTATATATATTTTCCTTTTCTTTGGTAAAGGTGTATTTTAGCTCATTGCAATGGCACTATGCTTTCTAAAAAAAGCAAGAGTTCGGTTAAAGGTAAGATCGATATAAGACTTGATTGGTAGTCATCTAGCTCCTCTTAGTGCACTGTTAATACTCTATGATATATTTGTTGTTAATATAAGCAATTGGCAGTATATTATTGTTAGCATCTTTCGTTACAGCAACAAGTACCTTCCCTCTGTAAAAACCCTTCAAATGAATACCATCAACCACTACAAGAAAAGAGAGAACAGGTGACGAACATAACGCCGGCGACATAATGTCGTCGGCATCAATCACTAAACGACAAAAACCAGGCTTGACCGAGCCAAGGTTGCATTGAATTTTTGTGTTGATAAAATCCCGACGACAGGTCGCCGGGATAATATTGAAAATGTTTGACTTTTCTAAACCTGGTGAAAACTTGGGCGGGAGTTTGACCCGTCAATATTTTGTCGACGACATGTCGTCGGCAAAATATAAACCCAAAAATAATTGCAATTAGCATGTAATTAGCGTTTGATTAAGATTTATTTTTTCATTACTGTTATTTTCCCGATGACAGGTCGTCGGTATTTATTTAGGTCAAATTTTTGAATTTCCCCGCATGTGAATAATAGCGAATAATTGGGCGGGGTTTTTTCCCACCTTTATAACGCCGAAGACATGTCGACGGGATTTTATTCCCAAACACATTATATACACTCTTATCCTCAAAACATCTGGTGTACAACCATATCATCTCGGCTCATTCGTTAACATCTCGTGTAGAACCATATCATCTCGGCTCATTTCATACAGACTCAAACGAAACAACTTGACAAGCAAACGAAACAACTCGACAAGCAAACGAAACAACTCGGCTCATTCGTTAAACGAAACAGGCGAGTTAATAAACTGCTTTACGCCTGGTGAGACATTGTGGTTAACACTTGGCCCATAGTTAGGAATTGCATCTTTCAAACAAGAACGAGATAAGCTGGAACTTTGTTGTTGAGCACGAGTTCCATAATTGCTCGGCTCATTCGTTTAACATATCGTGTAGAACCATATCATCTCGGCTCATTCGTTTGACATATCGTGTAGAACCGTAGGAGGCAGCAGCGGGAGTGGCGCAGGCGGGAGCGCGAGTTCCTCAGGCAAGAGCAGGAGTGGCTCTGGCAGCGAGAGTGGCTCAGGCAACGAGAGTAGCTCAGGCGTCTAGAGTGATGATGATGAGGATCGTCGTAGTGATGATATGGATGACGACGAGGGGTCGTAGAGGTATATATTATGTGTTATTTTGTGTTGTTTTTATCTTTGAAACTATATTTTGGCGACCCGAATCTTATTATCTTTGAACATTGCAGATATTGCAACATTTGTAGATATAGCAGCTAGGTCTAGCGATTATAACACCCGTTATGTAAAGTTTATAATGTATTTTGAGGGTGTTATAAAGTTTATAGCCGTTTTGTAAAGTTTATAAGTGTTTAGTGGTTATATATAACCGTTTTAGCCGTTATAAAGTTTATAGCCGTTTTCTAGTGGTATTGGATGTATTGGAATGTATTGTAGATATAGCAGCAGGTTATTGTAGATTTTTGCCGCAAATTTTTGCGGCAAAAATCTGGAAATTGCAGCTGCAATACAACTCAATGCGACGACATGTCGTTGGCATTTAAGTGTACATGATGTATTGTTTAAACGGTACCGACGTCATGTCGTCGGTAATATGTACAAGTTGGTTGACTTTTGTTGACTTTTGTATATATTATCGACGTCTTGTCGTCGGTACTATATACAATTACATTGACTTTTGTTGACTTTTGTATATAGTACCGACGTCTTGTTGTCGGTACTATATACAATTACATTGACTTGTGTTGACTTTTGTATATAGTACCGACGTCTTGTCGTCGGTACTATATACAATTACATTGACTTTTGTTGACCTTTGTATATAGTACCGACGTCTTGTCGTCGGTAATATATAGGCTTTGTTGACTTTTGTTGACCATTAATTAAATTCGTTAATTAAATCGTTAATTATTTAATATGGTCCCGACGACGACAATATTGTCGAACCACAAAACCGTTTGACCGGAAAATCATGTGGGACCCACTTTGTCGTCGGAATTGTGTCGGAATTGTTTGTCGGGACCTTAAGTCCCGACGGGGCATTATCGACAAGTTGCTGCCGACGACATGACATCGAAAACTCATTATGCCGACGTCATGACGTCGGCAGTATGGAAAAAAAATGGATGGCGAATCTTGCAAATGTACTAGTGAACAGAAATAATAGGTGGACATAAACGAAATGCTTTAATAGCAGGTCCAAATGCCCAAAAAAAATATACTTAAATGTAAAAACATTCGGTGAGCTGTGTGGATCATGAAACCACTTCATAATGTTAGTGCTGTAAACGAACTGAATGTCCAGTGAACATTTTATGAATCATTCGGTAAAAAGTTCGTTTATGTTCGTTTCTTTATTAAATGAACGAACATGAACAATATTTTACGTTCATTTAGTTAAATGAATATACATGAACAAAAGTCGCGTCCGTTCATTTATGTTCATAAACGTTCGATTGTATGTTTATTAACGTTCAATTATGCTTATTTATTTTTTTATGTTCGTATATCATATCTTTTATTTGTATAATTTCAAATCTGGTTTGTTTAAGCTAAACTACACGTATAAAACAAAATATTGAGCTTAATTTAAAAAAAATTATGTTTGTTTTTCTGTGTTCATTTATGTTCGATCGTTTGTGTTCGTTTAGTGTCTTAATGAACAATCATAAACGAACATGAATAACTCATTTTCTTAATAAATGAACATGAACAAGAAAATTCGTACGTTTAAACGTTCGTGTCCGGTTAAAATTAAACTAACGAATATGAACAAAGCTATATTCGTGTTCGCTCGGTTCATTTAGATCCCTACACAACGGTGTTAGGATTTGAAGCTTCCAAAGTCGAAATGTACTCTGGTAACATATCAAAGTTGCTCTCCTTCCGTACAGGGTCTCTATAGCTTTCCGTCTACTGTGCCACACCTTCCAATAAGAAACATCAACATTAACTTATTTATTATATCCACCAAACGAGTAATTTTCCAAATATGATGATTTTTCATTTTAATTGCACGAATATTTGTAAAAGATTTTTATAGGTGAGAAGAGTATGTGGCATAAATTTATTGGTTGTCATACATTAATTTTTAAGTCTCAACCAACATCATAAATATGAGCTAGTGTATAATGAAGATTTCAAAAAAATAAATTTGTAAAGTTTAGAAAGTAAATAAAAGGACTAGTAGTTCACAAAATTAAAAAAAGAGCCATATTTACATGAAGAAAAAAATGACCCATTTTTGCAAACAAAAGTCAGAAAAAGCACCGGTTATCTAAAAAAAACTCGGCTTTTCTCTCATACTTGGATATCCATTAAGCTTACAAAACTTAGTTTTGGTTGGATTGAGTGGTTTTCTAATCCTTGTAACGCTCTCTCTTATCTCTTGTAATTTATTTGCAATTTTGCATGGCTACTTGCTAGATTCTCTTATATACAAATTTCCATTCGAACAAAGAAACTTACCGTTACATAATATTCAATACAACTAGTATTAAATAGTTGGCTCAAGCCTTAGTGTGGGATTAGGGACCATTAGGGTTTCCTATGTTGCTTTTGTAATTTATTAACATAAACCATTGGTTGTGTTCATAAACAGTATGTATTTATATAAATTAAAATTGGATGTGATTTTTTTTATGTGAAAGCTGAGAAAAAATTGAAATATTTTCTGTAGCCACTGTCATTTGACCATATAGAAACGAATTCATTTTTATGTAACCACTGAAACATACTACACCATTTTTGGTTCAACTATGACTTTGTGGTTCAAATCAAGTAAACCATCATAAATTAAGATCAAAGTGACTGTTATGGACAAAATATATATCCACAACCTTCAATCTTCACATTCATGGACAATGACGGTTCATTAATAGCTATTATATGACTATTAAACTAGCTAGAAACCTTATCCTCCAAGACACCAGGAATTCTCCGATAGGCGTATCCGCCGTTGTTAGAAATGAAGCTGGGCGATATTTACGTGAATTGGAAGTAGACAACTAGAATGCATAAAGTGCAAGGACTTATTATGTAATATTCATATAGTTGTCATGTTAGGCATATAAATACCCCACAAGTCTTATCTTGTGGGGTGTGGCTGAAAATCATTCAACAAATTAATAATATCCGGTTTTCAACTCCACCTTCTCTCTAACATTTCTCTCACTAAAATAAACATGGATCGATCATACTTTCATCAACCTCGACCTCCAGAAGGTGTTAAAACACGATTCTTGGTCATTACAGCCGTGATCTCCAATTTAAAAGTCAACCGCATTTTGGTTGACGCGGGGAGCTACGTCGAAGTTATTACTTGCAAGGCCTACCAGCCAAAAATCCTACTTCTATAATTGGTAGGTCACCGGGTTATTCAAATAAGTCGTGTTTTCCGTGGTTTTCCCATGTTACAACTTCCGTACCAATTCGGTCGATCCGGAATGGATCGGTTAAACATTCCATTAGGGAGCCTGGTTGTTAATTTTATGTACAACATTTCAAATTAATGCCGAACACATTTTGGTATAAAGGACTCGTATTTTAATATGTAAACTGTAAAAGATTTAAGCATGTCTATTATATGATGTATCTACCTTGGTTTTTTACCTAAGAATTAATTGGGTAGGGTTTTGGTGATATATTGAAATCGCATGTTATAATGGTGCAAAGAAAACTTCAAAAGATGTTTGGCTGGTTATATAAAGGGATGCGCCGTCTCGTCGAAATATTGAAACCAAACAGCTAGATCATCATGAATATATATATCTATCAACTCAAATCGTTTTTACATTAAGTTAATTATCACTTTATCAGCATGTGTATTTGTTTTTTCATTATGTTTTGTAGGGTTTATAAAGAGGGTTTTGTCCGTACAATAGCTGTCTACTTTCCCAAATGTCTCGATATGGTACGTGTACTATTTTTCGTGCCAATATGGTATGCCTACTTTCGGTTTCGTGTTAATATGGCCACTTTTTCAATTTTTTACCTATTCGTAATGTTGATGCTTACGTGGCATGCCCAGTCAGTATATATTTCCGTTGCCCCACTCTTCCCCCTTTATACCAAAACCCTTTTCCCCCAAAACACTAAGCCTAATTTTTACCCATCACAAATCAATTAATTAACACCATAGCCAAAACAATGTCTTCATCATCCTCCTCATCCAATTGGCTTCGACCTACACCCACCCATTGCTTTTGTGAGTTGCCTGTGGTTGAAAGAACATCACGCACTGCTATAAACCCAGCTAGACGATTCTTGTGCTGCCCTCATCGAAGTGTAAGAAAAGAAATGATCTTTATGTTTTTTGATTGTGTTTGGGTTAATTTTTGTTTTCATTTTGTTACTTTTAGGATTCAGGTAAACAATGCAGGTTCTACTTCTTTCTTGATCCTGAGCTACGCTATGGTTACTACAGAAATGAGATGCACAACCTTTATACTCAAGTCCAACAACTAAGGAGAGAGATGCAAGTGCAAGACTACACCTACAGGTCAAGAATTCGTGATTTGGAGTTGGAACTGAATGAGAGAACAACCACTGGTGAATGCTACAAGAAAGCAGTTATTGTGTTTACTGTGGTCGTGTTTGTGATGTATTTCATAGTCAACTGATGGTAAGTGTTTTAGGGATGGATTTTGTGGGGTTTGTGTAGTTTAAGCTGGTATGGATTTTGGGTCTGGTTTAATGGTTTTAGTTATGTATTGTCTAGGTTAGGATTGTTATGTAATGGTGCTGAAATTGTGTAGTTTGTGTAGGAATGTGGGTCTGGTTTCAAGTGTAGGATTGTGTAGTTTGTATGTTGAAATGGTGTAATGTAATGACAATGTTAATTTGATATCTAGTGTTTGTTTACACCATTTAATGGTTTTAGTTGTGTATGTATGGGTTATAACCCAATGACAGTTGATCTTTTGATGCATGGTTGGTAGTTGTTTATGTATGGGTTATAACCCAATGACAATGAAAATATCTATGTAAGTAATATATATGTAATATGTTTTGATGCATGTGTCATAACAAAAGAGTCTGCATATTCAATAATAGAGTCAATACAGAAACATAAAGTGACCCACATGGCTGTGACATTGTTTAAAGTGGTCCATACTAAATTGACTGAATAACTTGGAAACATAAAGACATTGTTTAAAGAGAGACCCACTACTTAGTGTCTAACAAAAGATATTGTGCTTTGGGTCTTCAAATACTTTGTCCATTCTTCATTCAGAATCTGATACATCAAGTGCTGTATCTGGGTGGTGTCCAGGAGCATTGGGGTCTTCCTTCCTCTTTTGATTTCTGATCCTCTCAGATGGTCCCCTAAATCCATCAGCTCCTCTCTTTCTATAAAGACCAAGTCTTTTTGCTAGCTCAAGATCCTGCTGATGATGCTTTTTGTTTGCCTCTTTTCTTGCTCTTTCTTCTACTTCATTAATCTCAGCAAGTTTCATAATCTCAGCATCAGTAATTTCAGCATCTTTTCTCTGTCAAGAGAAATAGAAGTTAGATCTGTTGAAGGTTGGATCTGAAAGAGAAGTAGAATAAAAAGTATCATACCTGTTGTTCCATGCTTTGTAGTAATCCAGTGAAGGTTGGATCTGAAAGAGATGGTTGTGAAAGACTTGGATATGAACATGAAATTGGAATTTCATGTGGTTCATTTGGATCTGCATCATGTGGATGTGGTTCATTTGGATCTGCATCATTTGGATGTGGTTCATTTGGATCTGCATTATTTGGTACTGAACTTGGACCAGAACCATCCTTTGGTGGGTTAAATGGCTGTTTGGGAGCATTTTTGGGTTTCCTGCCAGGTTTCCTTTTTTCATTCTGTGGTTTTGGCATAGTTAAATTCTAACATCTTGATTTGTTATGCCCTAGTGTCCACATCTAAGTGAATAGAAGAACCAGGATTGGTTATCAAGATCTATTCTCCGTAATCCCATAGCTTTGTATAGTGATCTATCAGTCCTCCTTCATGATCATAAACTGCCCTCTGCTTTGCCCTTTTACACATTCCAACACTTACATTAATCCTAAACCTCTCTCTAGCATCTGCTTTTATCTGCCTAAAACTTATCTTAGGATTTCTTACAACCTCATGTGCAAACTGTTTTGCTAGCCACTTGTAAGTAACCAATGACCCCAGATCATAATTCCTTGAGCATGAGTGAGTAGGAATCAATGTTTTGATTTGGAAAGTTGCCTCATTTTGCATCCATCCTGCTCATAATCTAAATGAATAACCTGCTTGTGAACTATGAGGTGTCTTAGGTGACTTAGACTTAGGTGACTTAGACTTAGGTGTCTTAGGTGACTTAGACTTAGACTTAGACTTAGGTGACTTAGTCTTAGACTTAGACTTAGGTGACTTGGATTGCTTGCCCTTAGGTGTACCTATGTCCTCATCAACCTTTTGTTTACCTTTCTGGCTAGAACACCTACCTTCTTCCACATTTCTTCCACACAAAACTGCTACATTTCTATAATCATTCCTCTTAAACCATAACTGATATCCATGTTTTACCCCATAGTTAATCAAACATTCTTTAAGCTGGGCTGGGTGCTCAAATTTCATACCCAATAATGGGGTCATCTGATCCCATGGTACATTAGGATCAAAAACAGGATAGGAATACCCTTCTTTCACCTTAAATCTGTCATCAACTTCTCTTTGCTCAGCTTCATTTTCCCTAGAAGCACTAGCAGAACTTTCACCTAAGTTAGCAGAACTACTAACATCATCATCCCTAATGTACTTACCACCAACTAACTTGTTTAGAAAAGGGTCATTAAGTTCTATCTTTGGAATCACCACATCTTCTTCACCTACGTGTTCTGGTCCAACATATTCTGCTATGTTTTCTAATTCAATCTCAGAATCAAATCCATCATCTTCTGCTTCAACATTAGTATCTATATGGGCATCTTCTAAAACATCATAACCAAAATGTTCAACATATAGTTCTACTTTGCAACCATTGTCAAAAGCTAATTTCACAAAATTTGCTAACTCACTATCATTCCTTAAAGGTTTCAAATGTGTACCAAAATCTTGATTAGGAGCACAGAAATACATACCATGAACAGGAAACAAACAACATTCTTTCACTATCTGCATCAGCCTTGAGTGGTTGCACTTACCCAAATCGGCATCCTCAACAATATCAACAGATCCATTGGTGTACACCAATGGATCATATGTAAATGTGCCTTCATGATGAACAATAATGGATATATTCTTCATGGGTGTTATTAATTTTGAAGTTACATAAATTAGGGTTTAGGTTGATTTGGGGGAAAACGATTTGGGGGGGAAACTATTTTGGGAGGAAACCTGCTAGGTAAGTGTGATATATCTGTTTATTTCCATGTAAGCATTAAAATAAAATAAAAAACCAAATTTAAAAACCACGTCACAAGTTGGGAAATTGCTAGCCGGTGCAACCGGTATCAGGTCAAAAAGTGGCCATATTAACACGAAACCGAAAGTAGGCGTACCATATTGGCACGAAAAATAGTATACGTACCATATCGGGACATTTGGGAAAGTAGACAGCTATTGTACGGACAAAACCCTTATAAAGATGGTGAATCACGTGTTGCTGATGGTGGCAGCTCAAACTATGTCTGATAACGGCATGCATGCTTCTTCCTATTCTTGTTTCATATCGGCTTCTCTTCTCTACTGACAAACTTACTTACTCTGAGAGTGTAGTAAGTATATTAGTCAGATTCCTCACCTTCGATGGCAGTTGCTTTCATAATAAGATCTACTTCAGCTTCTGGGAAGGTCCCTGCTTCCTTTTCTCTTCTTGCAAGCTCTGTAAGCGTTTCTGTATTCCATTATTCAGTAATATATCAATATATCATATCTTACCTTTAAAGTTTAATACGCAAGCTTCTTTGTTATAGGTATAGTTAAATTTGCCTAGCTAAACGAGATCCAACTCCTTGACATCTTGCTGAGAAATCAAGGGTTTCCTTAACGGTCATTTCTCCAACATGGATATCATTCTGACTAATGTAGGCTGATGTCCTCAGAGGTTCAAATTCAATCAACCCATGACCGTTGTATGTTACCTCTCCACTAACTCTTAAGCTGGGATCCACCAAACAAAGAAAGATAAAGTGATGCATTAAAACACAATACTTCGCATTTACAGACACTTATTTCATAAACTCGCAGCCTATGACAGCATGCTTCTACCTCTTCTTGTTCCCTATCGGTTTCTATTCTCTACTGAATTGACTGTTTCACATGCGATGTTGAAATGCTTTTTAAGAGTTTTGGATTCTTTGTTGATATATGTGAGAGATTCTTGTGCCATGAGATAGTCAATTGTTTACATTTTTTTAGTCAAAAAGCTGGCTTTCTACAATGGCTGGTGGTGCAATCTCTTCTGGTAATGGAAAATCGTATCTGGACAAGCAAACATAATTTTTGATTTTCACGTGTGCCATGCCGGGATGTGGTGGTTTGATGTTCAGTTATGATATCGGGATTTCAGGTGGAGTGACATCTATGTCACCCTTCCTAGAAGAATTTTCCCCTAAGGTTTAGAGAATCAGTCAGAAACTCAAGAATCTAGCAACCAATATTGCAAGTTTAATAGTGTTCCATTAACTATGTTTACGTCGTCGTTGTACTTAGCCGTACTCTTGGCTACTGTAGTAGCATCTTTCACAATGAAGTATTGGGGGAGGAAAATCTCTATGCTCATTGGCGGTCTCACTTTTTGTGCTGGAGCACTCCTTAATGGGTTTGCTCAAGCTATCTGGATGCTTATTGTTGGTCGTACGTATTCTTCTTGGTGCAGGTTTTGGATTCGCTAACCAGTTAGCTTTGATATTTGTTAATCTTATTATCAGAAAAAATCAATCGAGTTACAACGTGTGAAATTAAGTATCAGTATGCTTTTTTTTTTTTTTTTTTTTTTTTTTTTTTTTTCGGATTCATATAATTATGTCAAGGCTCTAACTAAAAAACTACGTCTATGATTATTAATGAAATTATTTTGTGTGGATTAAAAAGGTTATTTGGACAAAAAATAATCAAGAGTGTGTTGTATAATATGAACCAACACCAGCAACTTGTAATAGAGCAGCAAAACACAATACCAAAACAGCCCGGAAATGACCCGTAAATAGCTTATAAGAACTGCAAACAAAACCCAAAAAGGACAGCAAACAGAAACTGCACAAGAAGAACTTCTTTGTCCTTTTAAGGTTTCTACGGAGCCCATTTGATTGCTTCGAGCCTACGTACTGTACACCCCAGGATTGATGCAGTCTCGTAACGGTTTATTGTAAGCGAAAACAATAACTTATTATGCACAATCGGTTTAGTAAGAAAATAATCAAAGATTATGTGGAGTAACAAAGATTAAAGAGACATTGATTTCTGATATGTTTATAATAGAGTTTAACATCCCTATTTATAGATGAAGAAAGCCAGTTTGAACCCACGTATTATCAAACGGTTTTTGCATCATATCACTTCCAAGAATCACTCTCATATCCCTTCAAATTCGTGCTATACACTAGACTAGGTAAACATGTAACAACCCACTATTTTGGGAATGATAAAAAACACACTAAATCCTGCATACACTATTTTGAGAAAGTCAAATCCGCTTAATGATATATTTTGTTGAGTTGCACTTATTGCAGGATGTTCTGCTGTGAAGTGTTGGATCACCGCCTTAAAGTCATTGATCGATCTCCTTACTATACTCAAACATGTTGTATGAGCTCTAAATTTTCCCTGAAATACAGAAATTGGCTACTATATAGAGAAAAGAAAGTTACCTCTTTATGGTCATGAAGGACTCGGACAATTGCTGCATCATCCATAGCATCTTGGTTAATTTTCTGTCCTAGCTAGAAGCCCTTGTCGCGTTAAGCAACGTCTCCTCCATATCCAAAACCGTTGCCAAAAAAACCTTGATCAAAATTTTAACCACCCAAAGTTTGTCAAGTGTTCTTGTTTTTCATTACGAAGGATACATCCATTGTAAACGGTGGTCATTCTTTAGTAATAGCATCCTGCATGTTCGGTTCAATAGTCTGTGTTAAGTACCAATTGGTATACAAGCTGTTTGATCACACACGGGGTGCTATTACTAAGAGAATGACCATTGTTGAAGGGATGGCTAGTTGTTATAGATTTATAGGCTATTGGATCATGCAGGCTTAGAATTTGACATTACTATATTCCTAGAGACAATTTGATGGGTATATACTTAATTGTTTGAGTGAAGAATCTTATAAAAATTAATGAAAAGTTTTGTTTCTGAACTGTGATAGTTGGGAGGCATGCAACACATGATCTTTTAGTGGGGAAAGAGTGTGAACAGAAAACAGAATCGGTACGTCTTGTTACTAGCTCAATCACTTATCGTTGCAAATTGCCGTTTGAAAAAATTGAAATATTTCTGTAACCACTGTCCTTTGGCGATTGAGCTTCTCTTCAACGAAATGAAGCTTCATTCTTTTAATTGGATCAATAATAGGCACAAAAACTTTCACCTTAATTGGATTGAGTGGTTCGATAATCCTTGTAACGCACTTCCAATGTAATTGTATCTTGTTTCCCTAGCTCCTTGCTAGGGTGTTTATATAAAATCTCGCCATTCAGATTTTTTTTCTCTAACCACTGAAACATACTAAACCACTTTTGGTTTAACTATGACTTTGTGGTTCAAATCAAGTAAACTATCATAAATTAAGATCAAAGTGACTGGTTATTTTTCTACTCGTTCCACCATGTTATGGACAAATCATATATCCTACAACCTTCAGTCTTCACATACATAGACTATGATGGTTCTTTAACAGCTAAATATGACTATTATTAGACTAACTCTAGAAACCCTACTATTAATTTTATTGGCGGGTGAATGCAGTTCATGAATGTTTACAACACTTCAAATCAATGCAGAACACATTTCGGTATAAAGGACTCGTTTTTTAACAAGTAAACTGTAACAAACTTAAGCATGTTTGTTGTATTATGTATCTACCTTGGTATTTTTACCTAAGGATTGGGTAGGGTTTAGGTGATACATAGAAATCGCATGTTATAATGGTGCAAAGAAAACTTCAAAAGATGATTGGCTCGTTATAAAAAGGGATGCACCCCTCTCAACAAAATATAATTGAAACCAAACAGCTAGAAAATCATGAATATCTGGAGCTCGAATCCTGTTTACATTACTGTTAATTATCAGCATGTGTATTTTTTTCTTCATTATGGTTTAGAGGGTTTATAAAGATGGTGAATTACGTGTTGCCGATGGTGGCAGCTCAAACTATGTCGGATAACGGCATGCTTCTTCCTATTCTTGTTTCATATCGGCTTCTCTTCTCTACTGCAATATTTCTAGTAGGGACATGAAGATTGTTGATTCTGTAAGGTGAGCAACTTGCTGCATGCACTTCACAATCTGAAACATAGTGGAACTATCTAGACCTCTTGATATTTCATCCATAAACAGAGTTTTTGCTGGTCGGACAAGCATCTCTCCTGTGGTCACATGCTTCTTTTGTTCTCCATAGATACCTCGTCTCATCGCATCTCCAACAAAGGTGTCACGGCATACATCAAGACCCAATATCTGTTTTAGTTTATCAAACGTGTTAATATTATAAATTAGGCAATAAAGAGACTAAAACTTGATAGAATGCTACTTACTTCTGTTGCTGGAATGAAGGACCGCTCCGGAACATAATTATGCTGCTTGCTAGGCTTTGATGGTGGAACTCTCATTTTTGGGGGGAAGAAAGTAGCCCCTTTTTCGGCGGTGTGGGCAGTATCACTTTCTGTCGTGTAGTCGTGATGCCATTTAGAAAGAAGAGACCAAGAAAAAGAAAAGTCTTTTGCTGATTCTTGCCATCACTGGAAAAGAAATTGAGCTGTAGGCATCAAGGAGTGTAGTTGTTGCCCTCTTTTAGTTAATTACAAAGATATAACAACGTTAACTAATCAACTTCCATTTCTAAATAATGTAAGACTTTAAGTTTAAAACTTAGAACAAGATATATAAAGTATAATTAAACACAAAGATATTTTCGACGTTTAAATTCTTATTAAAAGTGAATCAAAGAATTTACTTAAGATTATTTTGCAGAATATCAATCTAAGTTGAATGGCAATGTTCGGTGATCTCCTCACTAAACTTAAAACAAAAAAGCAAAGTTATTTTTTAAGTAAGAACTAAGTTTTACCAACGGATATTTATCAGGGACTTGGTTCTATTTTGGAGGAGTAAATGCTCTTGAATGTGTTTCACATTAATTGCAATAGATGAAACATTTACTCCTCTACAACATTCCTATTTATAGTCAAGATTCGAGATGGATACCTGTGGGGTAATTGTTAGAGTTTGTGGATAATAATTAATATACGTATATCCAGTTTCGAACACAAGACTTCCGGATTGCACCAGCACACATTACGTATGAGTCTCAATGGTTTGAATAATTAAATATAGATTTATGATTTATTTATTCATTTCACAAACATACACTTAACGGTCGTTAGTATTTAACGGGGTTTGGATAACGCTCATTAAATAAAGGACTAAAGATGAAAGAGATGCCAAGAAGGATCTAGAAAGCCTTCCTTGGGCTAAGTTCGGCCGACCCTCCCCATTGGGTTAGGATTTTCGGTTTGATAGCTTGGAGAGGAAGTTTGGATTGCCTACAAATACAAACCCCTTGTGTTTGTAATTCCCTAATCCTAATTCCAAGCTAGCCAAACTTCTCTTCTCCTTTTCCTCTTGTATTGCCGATCGAACATACCTATCCCCTAGGGATTTTCGATCCAAATAATACATTAAGTGTTTGGTTGTGTTTGTGATTAGAACCTAGCTTTTCACAGAGACGCTAGTAATACGTGTGTACAAGAACGAAGAACAAGCTTCCCTTAGCTTGTGCTTTTCCCCTACTCGACTTGTATAGGTCGATCCATCTTAAACCTAATTTAGGGTTTATATCTTGTTCTTGGAGTGCACGGTTTCTTGTTCTTGCTGGAAACCAAAAGGTACGCATCACTTTTAAATTTAGTTAATTAATTACGTGTATATAGATCTTGTGTTTCCGCTGCGTGCTTGATGTTATATGTTTATGTGTTTATAGTTTTATGATTCACATATTCCAACAGTGGCATCAAGAGCCCGTTTAATACATGTAATTAATTACTAAACACATAAAAATTGTAACTTTACATATTCTAGGGTTTTGTTTTTTTGTAAACCCTATTTATTTATTTTTTATTTTTTTTGGGTCGACACCCTTGAATTAATTTTAGGGTTTTAGTTTTGATAAAATCTTGTAGAAACCCTAGGATTGCATGTAAACTTTTATGTGTAAAAATTAATGAGTATATTGAGATGTCATTAATTAAGTATGCGTACAATATTGACTTGATAATATGTGCTAAATGATTATAAGTGCAATATGGGGAATCCATGACAAAAACATGCATGTTTTGTCATGGAAGTTTGATGCTAATTGTTACATGTTATACGTGCTATTTTATGCGATTGTTAATTAACTAGGGGTTTAGTAATTAAATTGTTGAACACGAATTAAAATTACTAAAAGTTAATTAATTAGGTTTTTAGGAAGACCTAAAATTGAGGAAGACCCCATATTAATCGCATATTTAATCAATTATGTGTGTTATGTATATGTTAATCATAAGACTTACGCGGCCAAAAAATTGGCGTCTGTGATCCATTGGGTACAATGAGCTCGAAAACCAATGGGAGTCTTAAGACCAACATATACATATTAATTGATTTTTTAGCATGTTCATTATTAAGTTGTTTATGTTTATTTTTTTAATTGCGCATTTGTTTAATATGTTGTAGACATGTTTATAACAAAAGGGTAATTTTTCAATATAAAAATAAACATGACTTAATAATGGTACCTGTAACATTGTTTTAAGCAAGAAAATCATAAGTGTTTAATTGATTGATGCGACTGTACAAAAGTGGTCGAAGCGGCGGACCTAATATTGACAAACTATAAAGTGGGTATAAGGTTAGTTTCGCATTAAATTGTGGCCTTAAAGAGACTCCATTTTGTCTCTCCGCTCGCCTGTGCGTCAATATTAGACTTACCAAGTACACCATGAAAAAGTACGAAGCATCTTAAGGCAATGTTCTAAGTTTCTCAACGCCATCAATTAAAACTTTGATGATTTGAGCTTATTAATGTAACGAATGAGTAAACTGGTTTTGAAACATATGATACAAAGATGAATGCATGACATCTTTGTACATATTTTGATTACACACATCAAAAAATTTAATACCCTTAAATTTAAGTTATATGCCACCCAATTAATACGGAAACACCTGAGATTACATTCTATCATTGCTAGCAGCCTCAGCTGATGTAATGATTCAAAGAATGGTAATCAAAGGGTAAATTGAGTACTTTCATTGCTAGCAGCCTCAGCTGATGTGATGAAACGACGTCAATTTACATGTTTCTAAATTGGTTGACTTAATTGAGCACTTTCATCACTAGCAGCCTCAGCTGATGTGATGAAACGGCGTCAAGGCATAAAGATGGGGATGAAACATGCTTACATTTGCAACTGAAGTTGGTAAAATATGTAAGTCCCCGGTTTCTAGGAATTGCAATTGGATATTGGTAATTGGGATTGACCCGTACCTTATTGAGTACTTTCATTGCTAGCAGCCTCAGCAGATGTAATGAAACAACGTCAATTTGGATCCTAGTTTTCAGTGAAAATTAAATGGTTAAATGTTTATTTACCATGGGTGTTTAATTTTCTTGAAAAGTTAATTATCGAAAGTACTAACTTTTGAACTTTTTCTGTAGAAATGGCCCAACCCGACAACAACATGAGTAACATGAGTTCTGCTTTCAAAACTATGATTGAAGGAGAAAAGTTGACTGGCACTAAAAATTTCAACGATTGGTACCGTTCTTTGAGGATTGTTCTTAGAATGGCCAAAAGATTTGAATATCTTAGCAAGCCTCTTCCTACAGCTCCTGCTAGTACTGCTTCTTATGAAGATCATGAAGAGTACAACCGTGATTATGAGAAGCACAATGATGTGGCTTGTCTTATGCTATCGGGGATGGATACTCAATTGCAAAAGCAATTTGAGAATTATGGCCCGATGGACATGATCACGGAACTCAAACGTATGTTTGAGAAACCATCAATGGCAAAGCTTTATGATGTATTGGATGCTCTGGCCAAGTGTAAGCAGGATGCTGGTACACCCGTGAGTGCCCATGTATTGGAGATGAAAGGATATCTTGACCAATTGGATGCACTCGGATGCGGGTACGTGCAAGATGTACAAATTGGCCTCATCAATCGATCCCTCAATGAGGAGTTGTTTGGTGATTTTGTGCGCAACTTCAATATGCATTGCACGGGGAAGACAGTAAGTGATTTACATGCAATGCTTATTGACTTTGAGAAGGGACTCTCAAAGAAGGCACCTACACCTGCTGTCATGGCAATTCAAGGTGGTAGGATTACTAAGCCCAACAAACCGCGACATGCGAACAAGAAGGGCAAAGGAAAAACTGACAAGGGCAAGCAGATTGTGACCTATCAGCAGAAGCCTAAGAAGCAGAATTCTCCTGTGAAGAAGGATTATCCCAAGAAGGATATGGCTGCTTGTCACCACTGCAACACTCCTGGACATTGGAAGAGGGACTGTCTATTGCTGCTAGAGGAGTGTCGCAAGAATAAAAAGGCCAAGGCTGCAAATGGCGCGAGCACTTCAGGTATTTTTATGGTTGAATTATTTTCTTTTCCTCGTAAGCAAAATGCCTGGATATATGATACAGGATGTGGTACTCACATTTGTAATACATCGCAGGGGCTTAGAGGAGCAAAAAAACTGAACTATGAAGAATGCTACTTGTACGTGGGCAATGGCATACGTGCAGCAGTTGAAGCCATAGGGACATTTGACTTAGTTTTACCTTCGGGTTTAATTTTAGTATTGAGCAATTGTCATTATGCACCGTCTATTGTTAGAGGTGTTGTTTCAGTTTCTTTATTGTTGGATAATGGATTTGATCACACATTTAATAATAATGGAATTTCGGTTTCTTTAAATTCTGTTTTTAACTTAAATGCAATTCCATTAAATGGTGTGTTTGAAATAGACATGGAAAATCATGTATCTAATGGAAATAATTCTGTGTATAGCATTGGCAATAAGAGAATCAAGTCTAACTTGGATTCGTCTTATCTTTGGCACTGTCGTCTTGCTCACATAGGCAAGAAACGCATGGAAAAGCTTCAAAATGATGGGCTTTTGCAAAATATCAATGATGATTCAGTTGATAAATGCGAATCTTGCATATTTGGGAAGATGACGAAGAAACCTTTTCATAGCAATATGGAAAAGGCTTCAGATCTACTTGGATTGATACACACTGATGTGTGTGGTCCACTTAGACATGTGTCAAAACGCGGTGGTACCTACTTCCTAACCTTCACGGATGACTATAGTCGTTATGATTGTGTTTATTTACTTAAACATAAACATGAAGTCTTTGAGACATTCAAGGTTTTTAAAAGTAAAGTAGAACTACAACTCGGTAAGAAGATTAAGGCTCTTCGATCCGATCGTGGTGGGGAATATTTAAGCCAAGAGTATAAAGATTATCTAGCTGAGTGTGGCATTGTCCAGCAACTCACATCTCCTTATACTCCAAAGCAAAATGGTGTATCTGAAAGGAGAAATCGTACATTGCTTGATATGGTACGATCTATGTTTAATCTGACAACTCTTCCCTTATCCTTTTGGGACTATGCTCTTGAAAGTGTTGTTCGCATATTAAATATGGTTCCAACAAAGAAGGTTGATAAGACTCCATATGAATTATGGAATGGAAAAGCTCCCACTTTGTCTTACTTAAAGGTCTGGGGTTGTGAGGCATTTGTTAAACGTGACTCACCGAATAAACTCCAACAAAGATCTGTTAAGTGTATCTTCGTAGGATACCCTAAGGAAACAAGGGGTTACTACTTTTACTTCCCACCAGAAAATAAAGTCATTGTGGCTAGGTATGGCGAATTCCTTTAGGAGAGTTTTCTGTCTCAAGAATTCAGTGGGAGAATATATGATCTTGAAAGTGATCAAGAAGATATGTCACCTTTTGAGAACACTAGCACACTTCCTGTGGAACTTGAAAGTTTAGGTCCTCCACCTGAAGTTGAAGTGGTTCCTATTCGCAGATCCGCGAGATCTGTAAAAGCTCCTGAACGTCTATGTTTAAACGTAGAGTGTGAGGAAACTATACTAGGGGATCTAGATGAACCTACTAGTTATAGGGCTGCCATAAATAGTCCTGAAAAGGGAAAATGGCAGGTTGCTATGAATGGGGAGATACAATCAAAGTCTGGATTGAAGTAGACCTTCCTCCCAATGCTAAGGTAGTTGGGAGTAAGTGGCTCTTCAAAAAGAAAACAGACATGGATGGCAATGTACACACCTACAAAGCTCGTTTGGTGGCTAAAGGCTTTACCCAAACATATGGTGTTGACTATGAGGAGACCTTTTCTCCTGTAGCTGACATTAGAGCTATTAGGATTCTTATAGCCATAGTTGCTTACTATGACTATGAGATTTGGCAGATGGATGTCAAAACCGCCTACCTGAATGGTCGCCTAGATGAAGATATCTATATGACGCAGCCTGAAGGGTTTGTGAATCCAGATTTTCCTGAGCGTTTATGCAAGCTTCAAAGATCCATTTATGGATTGAAGCAAGCATCAAGGCAATGGAATAAGAAATTTGATGAGGAAATCAAGAAGTTTGGATTTACTCAAAATTTCGATGAGCCATGTGTATACCACAAAGCTAGTGGGAGTAATACTACTTTCCTAATCCGATATGTCAATGACATATTAATCATGAGAAATCATATACCAAGTCTTAATGAAGTTAAGTCTTATTTGGGTAAATGTTTTTCTATGAAGGATTTAGGAGAAGCAGCTTACATCCTTGGAATCAAGATCTATAGAGACAGATCTAAGAGGTTGATTGGATTAAGCCAAAGTGCTTACATGGATAAGATATTGAAGAGATTTAATATGCAAAATTCCAAGAAGGGATATTTGCCCATGCAAGTAGAACATGGCTTAAGTAGCAAACTATGTGCTTCAACACCTGAAGAGGTGGCACACATGAAGAAAGTTCCATATGCTTCGGTAGTAGGATCTATCATGTATGCAGTAAGATGCACAAGGCCAGATGTGGCGTTTGCACAAAATTTAACCAATCGTTACCAACAGAATCCAGGGAAAGATCACTGGCATGCTGTTAAGAACATTCTTAAGTATTTAAGGAATACTAAAGATATGTTTCTAGTGTACGGGGGAAATCCAGACGCAGAACTGAATGTTACAGGTTTATGCGATGCGTCCTTTCAAACTGATAAAGAAGATACGAAGTGTCAGACGGGTTACGTTTTTGTCATTAATGGAGGAGCTGAAGACTGGAAGAGCAAGAAGCAGAGTACAACGGCTATGTCTGCTTTAGAAGCTGAGTATATTGCTGCATCGAAAGCGGCTATGGAAGCTGTTTGGATAAGGAAATTCATTTCGGGTCTTGGAGTGATGCCGTCAATTGAATTACCTATAAATGTGTATTGTGACAACTCTGCCGCAATCACATTCGCCAATGAACCTGGAGTTATGAAGGGCGCCAGACATTTTCCTAGGAGATATCACTATGTTCGAGAACAAGTCGAAATAGGTGAGATCAATTTACTCAAAGTTCACACAGATGACAATCTGGCAGATCCTTTTACGAAGGCATTACCTAAGGAAAAGTTTACTCAACATGCTGATGGTATTGGTCTTCGTTTAGCTAGTAGTTTCATGTAAATCTGTGGATTAGTATTTGGATAAGGGATATGTAAACAATGTTATTTTAATGAAATAAAGTGTGGTTAACGTTTATTCTCATTTATAATATTGTATCCTATATTTGCATATTTAAATCCGTGAATAATTAATTTATTCTAAATAAGTCTGTTGCCAATCAATAATATGGGAATATTTTTTGAATTAAGGCAAATGTGAAGTGTTGGTAGAATATAATTAAGTATATTGATGCGTAGGCATGCCAAATTCACATGATATTCAATATTGGATAAATTGAATATAGGACAGATCCCAACCTCATGATTGTACTTTATGGATCGTCGTCATTAAGTAAATCATGAATATTTATCATCAGACATGAGATACCAGGTAACTGCCGAGGATGTAGCTCATTTTCTGTAAGGTAGTCTAACGCTATCCGTAACTGGTAGTTATAAGGGCTATTTTCGGAGGTGATGCAAAGTTCGAGGGTTATGCTCGTAGTCAAGAAAGGATTTGTTTCTTCAAATTTGTTTTGAAGTTTAATACTGCTTGGCCACTTGTAGGGTTGACAAGATGTTTGCATGCGCACGACCAAAGGCTATCTGGAATACGTTCAGATGATTTGGTAATCTTGATCAATTATGTATAAACAAGAAACTAATTGTTAATTATGGAATGACCTAGATCCATATTCATATTAACGCGGTATTAGAAACAAAAGGATAAGTATGATGATATAATCATCACATGGTTTTTCCAGGAAACCATACTCGGGTCGATCTGGGGGCATTGGGGGTGTTAAGCTAGACTAACCCATGTCATTACTATATTAATGAATATCCAAGTGGGAGCTGTTAGAGTTTGTGGATAATAATTAATATACGTATGTTCAGTTTCGAACAAAAGACTTCGGAATTTCACACATTACATATGAGTCTCATTGGTTTGAATAATTAAATATAGATTTATGATTTATTTATTCATTTCACAAACATACACTTAACGGTCATTAGTATTTAACGGGGTTTGGATAACGCTCGTTAAATAAAGGACTAAAGATGAAAGAGATGCCAAGAAGGATCTAGAAATCCTTCCTTGGGCTAAGTTCGGTCGACCCTCCCCATTGGGTTAGGGTTTTTGGTTTGATTGCTTGGAGAGGAAGTTTGGATTGCCTACAAATACAAACCCCTTGTGTTTGTAATTCCCTAATCCTAATTCCAAGCTAGCCAAACTTCTCTTCTCCTTTTCCTCTTGTATTGCCGATCGAACATACCTATCCCCTAGGGATTTTCGATCCAAATAGTTGTTAAACCCCAAAAACCAATATAGTCTGAAATGACAAAAATACCCTCAAATTTGAAATTTTTAGAACTTATAAAATCTCATAAGTAACATCATTTGATCTTAACCTAAAGTGATTAAAACCCTAAGTATGTAATAAATTAAGTTAACAAAACTATTCATTACAAATTAAAAATCACAAACAAGTTCCTTGAATCATGATCTATGCTAGGCCATTTTTTTTTATGTGTCACTACACCATTTTCGGCCCAAGCTAAAGAGGAGATCAATCAGGTATTAATTTTACTGATAATAAGCCCATAAGAAAATATGGTCCATCCTTGTTCAGCCCAAAATCAACTACTCGGTTCTTATGAAATAACATATACTGAAAATATTTTAGATGGGAAACCCTAAATCACAAAAAAGTCCGCTGCCTCTTTTCTTCTCCTGCTAATCGATCTTAAACAAAACGGCAAGGTGGCGGCTTAGTGCTTCTTTGTGGTGGTTGTGTCAAGATACTACAGCAGGTTCTCTTCTCATCCTTATATACCGAACTTCCTTATCCCTCTCCATTTTGTACGGAAAGACAAAGAAAGCAAAACAAACCCTAAAATACCTACAAACCACAAAGATGATCGCTGCTGCTCTTGTTTCTTTTCTGTCCGATCCAACACAACAGAAATAGGAGGTGTTTTGTGGCCTTTAATTGGCATTAGAGTCATGTGTTTCCTGGTGCGAAGTGGTCTTGATCGTGGGTGTTAAAAAGGGTGTCGAAGGGAGTGTTCTTGGCTAGGTTTCGGCTGCAGTTTCTGTGGTGGATCGACCCATTCTTATCCTTGTTCTTTGATCACGCTTCAAGGGTATTGTATCATCCTCCTTGTTGATTCTTGTTCTTGTTTCCTTGATGTTATGGTCTTTAAAATACACATGTGATAATGGAAAACGTTACATAAAATGTTAAGATGATAACAATGAAATAATGGATCTACAAAACCCTAATATAAATCAACTTGTGTACGGATCTGAATAAAATGGTTTTGATTATGTTTAGATCTAATATGAATCGACCTAAATAAGCTATGAATTCATCTATAATCATTTTATGTCAAGAATTGATCATTGGATATCAAGAACCCTAAATACTTACATGAAATAACAAAAAAAACTGTTACTGATCTGGAAATTAAGCCGACTTTAAGTGACTGTATAAAAATAATGGTAACGGGTATTTAAGTGGTTTTTGAGTCTAGAAACAAGTTCATTGAAATAGATTTCTGTGAAAATTGTCCTTGTAATTTTTAGAGGTCGGGAAGGCTACTTTTTGATTTTTGGAAAATTAAGTGTCTAACTGGATTTATAAGTCTGGAAAAACAGTCCGGGTTTTTGATTTATCATTTGCAAACCATGTCGAATTAGAAAGTTTCCTTTGAACTGGGTACTATTTCATATGTCTAATAATTACTGGAATTTTTGTAGATTTTTATAAATTATTTTGATGGGGTTTTGAATTGCACACTTTTCGTATGTTAAATCTGAATTGAAATCTGGATGATATGGATAAAGGGATTTTTTTAAACTATAGTTATACGACTTAATAAAATCTGGGAAAATTATGTAAAGTACTTAAGACATCTGGGTATGTGTGTGAATTTTTGGGGATTTTATTTCGGGGTTTTTTTACGATTAATAAATTCGATTAAACAGGTCTAGTTCATGTGTAAAATCTGTTAAAAAGGGGTAAAAGATATTTAAAAGGTGTTAAGTGTTTATTTTCTATACTAAAGGGTTTAAATGGTCATTTTCCTAAAACTAAAGGATTTAACTTGTGAAACCATGTAACTTGATAATATTTATATTTTATACCCTTATCTGATCATAACGACAGTATGAACCCGAAACTTACATAAATAACATCTAGAACCTTAAGCTACTAATATGGTCATCTCTAATACTTTAAGTGGATAAACGGACGTGTTAATAACTAAAGTTACTAAATAAGGAAACTTGCTATTTTCGGAAAGTTACTTAAGATGGGAAGAAAACTAAAATGAAACCTTCGTGATTATGAAACTAAGAAACTGTGAAATCATAAAACTATGAGACTTATAAGTAAACTTATAATTCGTGTAGATTCGTGGAAGATGGAGTCTACTTCCGATCTTTTCTTTTCTAGTTATTTGTTTCACTGGTGATCTAAGGTACAGATATTCTGCCCTTTTTCAGTAAGGGTTTTTCATTCCCTTTTCTTTCAGTTTTTCATTTTCCTTATTAGGATTCCCTATACCATTGCTATGTTCCCTTCTGTTTGTGAACCTTTCATGTGATCTCTTTGTTTTGTGAGCTTTCTATGATCTCTTTCATGTCCTGACCTGTTTGACTGCTGAGTTGATGTCCTTGTTATAATTCTCTTTGCTTTGAACCTTTTCATGATTCCCTTTCGTTACGACCTCTGATATAAAAATCTGTTATAACCTTTTTAATTATGACCTGGAAATGTTTTGAGAAAAATCAGTTATTTTAAAAGAATGACTATGAATGGTGATATGATACTATTTTATATGACAGTTGTTAACTTTAGTGAAAACTAGTTTTAAAGAATGTTTTTTATGAAAAACCGTTTTGAAAAATTATTTTATTCTGAAAGATCATTTTATTGAAAACAGTTATTAAAGGAATGCTTTCAATGAACTTTTGACAGGAATTTCTAAAATGAACTTTTGCTATGAACTCTTAGTTATGAACCTTTGATATAATCTTCAGAACCATTTGATATAATCCTTTTAATCTGAACTTAAACTTTGATATAAAACGTAATCTGATAAACTTTGATTTGAACCTTTGACATTTATTTCTAAACTAATTGACATGAATCTTTTTGCCATGTACCCTTAAGATATGACTTTTGATTATTTTGATAGTACGCCTGACCTTTGACCTACAGTTTGATATCCGAGCCAATCACTAGGCATGAGGGTTTCATGTCCATGTCATTGACGCACCTCTGACATGACTCTAGGGCAGGAGAGTGATGACCTATTCCGTCCCTTATTTATTATTTGCTATGGCCATTATAATGATGATTATTGATTTATCTGTGGGGCGTATGGGTGCATCCTAGATTTGACCTGTTATCTGTATATGTCATTTGTTTATTGTTATATTTATATGGTGACTGATGGTGTGTGCGATACACGTCTTTCACATATCTGGGAGCTAGCTACTCTATTTGGTTATATTTGAGATGATGTGATTTGGTTTGTTTCTGGGCTCGTGGTGGATTACTGATCATTTTATTTCTTTTATTTCCTTTCTTTTCAATCCATCATTATTATATTCTTTGTCTATATCTTATGTTATTCCATTTGCACTATGCCATGTATGCTCGTTTTCCTTTTACTTTCGTTTTCGTTCCTTATATATCTGTTCACTGAGCTTTTTAAGCTCAGCCGCGTTTCTTTTTCCCACGGCAGGTTGAGTTGGAAGATAAGTATGAGTGAAGAGACTTTTGGACTTAGAAGGCCTTGATAGTTATTTTGAAGTAGAGACTTGTAGAAGGATTTGCATTTGCAGACTTAGTATTTAGCTTTTGTTTCCTTTGTAACTTTGTAAATTACAGAATTTCTTTGTAACCCTTGAGAACCTTTGTATTATTGTGGATGTATGCTTTGTTTGATCTGATATGAAACCATTATTATGACATCTTTACCCTTATCGGGTTGGGGTGTTACAATTTATGGTATCAGAGACGACAGGCTGCGATTCGTAATACATTTACCCTTGACCTGTGTAAGTTAGGACCACTAAGTTTTCCCCTGTAGGCGCTCGTAGGACAACCTTTGAAAATTTGCTTTAAGATTTCCCTACAGGAACGTAAGTTTTGACTGGTGAGGAATGGGTAGAGTATAAGGTATTTGTTTAAGTATCATTGCTTCCGCATTGCTCTGATTCGTGCCTTTGCCTTTAGCTAAGCCTTATAGGAACTTTTGTTTCAGAAGCTAGAAGCTGCAACCTAAGTTTAGTAACCAAGTAAGTTTAAAATTCCTCGAGAACTACATGGATACCTTGCACCATTTAAGTTTCACTTCCTGATTTGAAATCCCCGTTTCTGATTAGGTTGGTAAATGGTTTGATACCTTTCCGACCATCTAGATGGTCATTCAACCATAATGTGTTTGACACATTCTACGAATTCATTACTAATGTCGGATATGAAGTGTATCATCTGATACTACTTAGTTCTGAGTAATCCATTACTACTCCTATGAGAATCCTGACAATTATCACTTTTGGTTAGATCCTGTTGATATCTGATACCACTTTTAGAAATCGAAAGCTTATGCTTTGCCACCTAGGTTTTGAAACCTATTTAAATCTTAGAGAAATTGAAAATTTCATAATAATTGCCTGATACTATTAATCCTCATTTTCAAATTTTGACTCTGATCTCTAATCCTTTCATCAATCATTTTGATGCCTCTTCGGGCACTCTGAGAATCTCCATGGCGAGGACGTACTTGATGTATCCTCTTAGTATCTCTTGTTTTTGATAAGTATCTATAAATCTTCCGACACTAGTTGATTTCGTTTCACCCATCTCGGTCCCTACGAGAAGTCTTGTAGTGTTAAACCACGAATATAAGAATGTTTCCCTCTCACTTTTGAAACGATAAATTTTCCTAGGCTGATCTGTCTTTCTTCGGATAGTTAACTTCGATTTTATTCCTTCAAGGAATTGGTTGATTGAGCATTCGAATATTGACAATTTCCCTTCTATGTCTCATCTTTAACGTTGGCAACAATTTTGAACTCTCTACCATGATTACCGATTGTTAAACTCTCTTCTATTACTATTACTCTGGGGACTCGTGTGTTACTTTCGTGATTGTGAAGTTTTCCTAGAACCCATCTCCTGCACCAAGGAATGAACCTCATCTTGAGAGTGATGGGGCACCCTGAGTTTTCTGAATATAATTCCTGATTGAACCACCAAAATTTTCCATCGGAGCGTGAAGAAGGATTGGACTTGATAGAGAGAGATTGTCTGGTCACCAAGCGAAGGTGTCTTCAAGATGTGTCCGGAGTCATGTCAGTTGGGTTGAACAACCGGAAGAGCAACAACCGAAGACAAGGAAGTGAGTTACCTAAGTGTATTTCTTGGGCGTGTTTTAGTTTCATTCGCGATAAAGAAGGATGGTGACTGGAGATAGCTGAACCGTATTACTGTTAGGAGCCAATATTCATCCTCCCTGAAACAACTACGTGTTTGTTTAATTTCAGAGCGCGAAGTTTCCTTCTGATGAAGTAATTTTATTCTTAGAATCGCCTTCCGAATCCATAAATGACTGTTATGATGGTTAGTAACGCTAATAGTATTAGCTAAAGCTTTGACTGCTTATAAGAATCATAATTAATGTTTTCTCGTGAGTACTGGGACAAATGGTCATTGTATGACTTAATAGTATGTTCGGAAACGAGGAAGAGCATGAAAATCATCATTGCACATTGCTAGGAAATTCGACGATAACTTGTACCTTCTGAAAGATTGATATGGGTAGAGGCAACGATAATAGAGGATACCACTTTAAATTCCGCGAGCTTTGAAAGCTATCACCGTGTGGTCAAAACCAACAATAGAATGGAGAACTAAAACCCTTTAAACTCTGCCAAAGAATTCTGGAAGATGGTTGCAACTGATGATACCATGGATAGCGGAAGCAGACTGGATGATGGAGAGATTCAAAGATCGTGCCAGAAATCCACATTACTCCATCACATTCCAAGAAGAACTGCAGGAGGCTCGATGAACCAGACACAAGTTTCCAATTTTGGTTTCACTTCCGGATTGATGGACAAACAAAGACAGATTAACCAGATTTGAAGAGATTGGAGGTGTCGAATGAGCGAAATTTTGAAACAGACCCTTTATGTTTGGGAGAATTGATTCTATAAAGGCCGGAGTTCTTGGCGACTAACTTTCATTCCGTTGACTCTCTTAAGTTTCGTTATATCATAATAAGATCCTCTTATGATTTAAGTTTCCCCTAGAAGCATTTCAGTTTCATGTTCATCTATTCTTTGAATGTTCGGTGATGACTTTGTTTTGAGAGATTTTGACGCATTGTGGAGGATATGATGCTTGTGACTGATGAAGCGAAAAGTGTACCGCTTTTAAGGGGTCATTTAAGCCCTAAATCGTATTTATTTGATCAAATATTGCCCTAAATCGTTCCTTTTGTCATTTTAGGTACTTTTGAGGAGAAATCTGGAAAAGGAGGCATTTTGGACGTTTTTGGAGCATAAAAGTGAAGAAAACGGCAAAGTCTCAAAAATCGGCTGAAAGTTACCTTTGACGGCGTCAGGATTTACTCCAGACGGCATCATGGCTTGGCAAGAAAAGGTGGATGTGAAATTTACTCATGATAAGCCAGTGAAAATTGCATGTGAATTCTGACGGCGTCACGCTTTAACCTGATCAAGGGCGTCACGACTTAATTCAAAGAGGGACGGCGTCACGTTCAAGGTCTGACGGCGTCAAGCCTTGATAAGCCAGAACGGATTTTGGAGAGCTAAAGAGGGACGGCGTCAAGAAGGTCACCCGAGAACCCTAAAAGCGGCGAGGTGACGGCGTCACACTCCATAACGTGACGCCGTCAGATGTAAAAATCTATATATAGTTTTGCAATTCTTTGTCATTAGTGTGGAACTTAGTGTGGAATTTTTGGGAGAAAACCCTAAGACGATTTTAGCATCTTTTTCAAGGCTTTTTGCCTTGAGATCTTCCATGTTACATTGAAAGATAAGTTATCAATTAATCATTCAATATGTCTATGTGTTGTTTGATTTTATCTTGTTCTTGTCTTTTGTTTAACATGTTAGGCTAGATTTATCTTGTGTTTACTTAGATCTAATGAAACCTAGCTATTGATTATTGGTTATTAGTGTGTTATTAGTTGTATTGGATGATTGTTTATCTATGTTAGGCTTAAGAAAACTGGCTAACTTCCTATTCGGTAACTTGCTTGAACGTCTTAAGAAACATGAACCAAATGCGTACTAAAGGTTTTTATGGTTGTATTTAATGCACAAGCGAATTCTAGTGATCCCATGTTAGGAGCTTCCTAGCCGGCTCGACATAGGAGTGAAGTAGGAGCTTGTAGAGTTGGGGAAGTACGTACTCCACCCCACGATTGGTATTAAGGAATACACCCGTCATCCACGCAACTAATACACACTAATCAACCGGTAAAAGATAGTTAGGGAGTAAGGAAATCTAAGTGAACACATTTCTCTACACATTAGTTTTCACCAACATTTTCATTTTTGTTATTTTATTTTATTTGCATTCGTAGTAATTTGGGTTAGTTGACTAGCAACTAATTCCGCCCACTCTTTCAAACCCGAGATTTTACTTGCTTTCATAAAAAAATATAAAAACATAAAAAAAAGAATCTTCCTCAACCCTTAGACCTATTAGAGTAGTCTTTCATACCTAACGAACACTATTCCCTGTGGAGAACGATCAATCCCCCGTACTTACCACTACACTATACTACATCGGTCAGGTACACTGCCTGGTGGGGTTGTAAGCTTCTTGAGATCCCTCAAGAGGTAAAACCTGTTGTAAGGTTGCAAAACCACGCATCAAGTTTTTGGCGCCGCTGCCGGGGAATAGTTATTGTTTAGGTTGAATTTTTATTTTATAGGTCTACTCATTAGATTCCTTTCTAGTGAGATTTTTATTTTATTTTTTTTTTGTTTTCTTTAGTCTATCTATTTTCTTCGTTTCTTTGTTCGTAACCATTACCATTCGACATCATGGAAGATGGTAATATCCTTAATCCCAACAACCCACCACCACAACAACAACCACCACCTCCTAGAGCCCGTACTTTAGGAGAGTACTCCCGTCCTAGCCACCATGGCTATCGAAACACCATTGAGCTCACTCAAGGAGCCAATGTCACACCCTTGCGATCCGACACCATCCGGTTGGTGCAAAGCGGATGCGCATTCCATGGACTTCGTTCCGAAGATCATAATCAACATCTCAAGGACTTTCTCAAAATCGTTGATTCTATAGACCTTGATGTTGCCACTCGAGAGACGACCCGATTGCGTCTCTTCCAATTCTCTCTGCGGGACCAAGCTAGTCAGTGGCTAGAACGTCAACCCGCAGGATCCATCACCTCTTAGGATGATCTCACCACTCGTTTCCTTGCTCAGTTTTTCCCACCGGGAAGAACTACCAAGCTAAGGAAGGATATCTTGATGTTTGAACAACGTCGAGGCGAAACCCTCTACGGGGCATGGATTCGATTCAAGGACTTACTCCAAAAAGTCCCTCATCATGGCATAAATCTCTGGCTTCAAATCCAAATCTTCTATGACCATGTTGATTACCACACCAAGCGTGCCATCGATCGAGCCACCGGGGGCAGATTGCGCGACAAAAGCGCCGAGGAATCATGGGAGATCATTGATGAGCTTGCATCCGATGATGATGAATTGTGGCAAGTCTCCCACGACGTGCGCTCGGCAGTCAAGACATATTCATCGCCCGATACAGCCAATCAAATCACTGAGGAAAGCGTTAGTGAACTTGAGAAAAGGGTTGCATATCTTATGGAAAAGCAAAAGAGACCCTTAAGTCCACAAAAAGCAACAATTAACTCAGTCTCAAGCGTTAAGCAAACACCATTGTTCGAATCACCCCTTAGGGAAAATGCTAAACCCTTCCATAAGCACGCTCAACCCAACTCACCACCTCAGGAACTTAGTCCAACATTCGAAGCTCGAATGAGAGAGTACATGTCAAAACACTCCGAACGGTTGGCAAAATTTGAGGAAGCCGTCTACAAACAGAAGGAGGAAAAGGAAGAGAAGATGGCGGAAATGATGAATCTTTTGAAAGAATATACAAATACAAAAGCCCCTGAAAAAGTGTTGGTGAGGAATGACGCTGAAGTTCCTAACACTAAATTTGTCAAGGCCACCTCCGTCGTCCAAGAGGGCGGGAATGATGGAAGAGGGAAATCCATAACTATGGAAGTTAACAAAATTGACCTCATCCCACTTAATAATGAAAACACCAATGCCTACAAATGCGATTCCGACAAGGGAGAGGAGGCGCCCTCTGAGGAGCGCCAATTGGTTGAACCGCCAGTGTCACAACAAGTGAGGCATTACTTGAAGCACGAAATAAACAAGGAGACCATAAACGATTGGGTGAGAAACTATCGACGTACTCATCTACCCAACAAGGAGTCCAAGAAGGTGGAACCGGATGATAAATCTGACACATTACCCGGTGGGCAATTGTATGAATGCCTCATAGGACAAAAGTTAGTGGAAAAGCAGGAATTCTACGGGGTCTTTGAAATACCATGCAGCATTGGAAAACACAAGTATCTGGATGCGATAGCTGACCAAGGCTCCGACGTAAATTTGATGCCTTTATCCGTTTATGTCCAGTTAACCGATGAGTTGCCATCCATCACCCATACTAAACTCTCCTTTGCGAAACATTCTTATGAGTATCCGTTAGGAATTGCAGAAGATGTGTTGGTCAACGTTGCCGGATTCCTGTATCCGGTCGACTTCATGATCATTGAGAGAAATGATATGAATATGCCAATAATCCTTGGGGCACCCTTTCTCGCTACCACTAGAGCACAAATCAATTACGAAAATAGCACCATCCAAATGAAGAAGGGGAAGAAAACAATAAACTTCCCAACGATCCCACGACATATACGAGATGTTGCTCTGCAGAAGAAGATGGAGGCTAACCCCAATATAATCCGTGGTAATGTTCGAGAGAAAATTCTTGCATGGGAGGCAAGGATTAAGAACTATATGGAAAATGAGATCAGAGAATGTAAGGGTGGAAATAACGATTATATTGAGGCTGATGAGCAAACCAATAACCCCGTTGAATTTACAAAAGGAGACTCAGTGCTCCTAAGGCATTCAGAAACAGAAGCACCTACCAATGAACCAAGTCCCTGGTGGTACGGACCATTCACAATTAAAAGTTTACACCAAGATGGGATAGTAAGCTTGGCCAGCAAGGGAGGAGGTGAAGTGACCGCGAATGTCGAGCGATTGAGAAACCACCACCCTGAGAACAAGGATCATATCTATCAGGGATACGTCATTATGAATGATGGAATCACGTAATGTACGTGACTTTGAGTCTAGCTACAAGACTCGTTAATAAAGAAAAGCGCTTCTTGGGAGGCAACCCAAGCTTTATTTATTTATTTGCTTTATTTGTTTGATTGTTTGTTTGTTTTTATTTGTTTCCGTATGTGTGTTTAATTTTTATTATTATTGATTCATGTTCAAAACTAATTTGTGAAAATGCTTTATTTTGTTTTTAACTTCGTCTTAACTACATATAAAGGTATTTTGCAAAAGTTAAGTGTAAGGGAAATCTAAATTGGTTTATTAGAACACAAATGAACATGAATCGTAATAATAATAAATTAACATACATATTCGTATTTGTTTGAGTCAAATGCTTGTATCGAGTCATAATGATGTTTTGCAGGAATTCCAGGAAGTAAGGTAAAGGTTTTTCCAGAAATTTTCCGGAAACTTAAAATGAGAATTTTTGTCAGGTCATTTCTGACGGCGTCAGGGTTTATAACCTGACGGCGTCAGATTTAATTTTCAGAAATTTTTGAAAGTTTTGTTTTCATAAAAAGTTTTTATTAAATCTCCAACTTATAATCTCCAGGAATCTGCAAAATTATCATTCCACAAGCATTATATCCTTATATATAGATTTATCCCGCCGATGTTATGCAGGTTTTCGTGTTTGTTTTCTCAGGTTTAACAGGTTATTTTGGACAAGGAAATGTTTGATGGATCAAGCTTATGGCAATGCATTAGTCATGAAGCTTTTACATTACCTTGGAAGAAGATTTAACCATGTTACTTCATTATCCACCGAGCGAATCAGGGGAGTATTTGATTTCATTCTTTTACTTTTTACTTTTACATCTTGTTATTTGAACATTGGGGACAATGTTCATCTTAAGTGTAAGGGGGGTAAAAATACGATTTTAGAGAATACAATTACGCTTGATTTTTGTTTGTTTGATAGTAGATGTGTAATAAAACTGAGAGAAATACCTGTTAGGGCAATTTTAGTGCCAAATTTAAAATTTTTACAACATATAGGAGTGAAACTTTGATCTTAATGAGCGTCTCACGGATAGGAGTTATATGACTAGCACAAAAACCGTACCACTAAAAAAATTTTCCACCCCCAAATATGTGAGGTTCGCCCCTAGAATTGGTAGGAAAAGCATTTATGCTATGATGTGTGTACCGGTAGCACTTAGATTCTAGAACTTGCGTTAGGACCATCCCAAGGCCACAAGTGAGACTACATTCGTGTAGTTAAATTTACTACATGATAAGAGGCATTAGGATTAACCCATTGTTTTACACCTGTGTTTTTGTTATAATTACTTTGGCTACATTAGTCAAGTAATTCTCCCACACCCTTTGCGTTGTACTCATTTTTAGTACACGATACCCCTAGTACACCCCTCAGAGCCTATCTTTTCGTTTCGACCTTTAAGCATTTTACTTACAGGAAGAATTTGTTTACACCCCACTAAAATGTACACCCAAATCGCCTTAGCCTACCTTGTATGCACTCATTTTTAGTTCATTATTGTTACAACATTTGTTTAAACCCAAGTTAATTATCTAATTGATTACATGGTTGCTAAGTCGAGTCATATCCTTGTACATATTGTTTTGGGATGATTGGGACTCATGGGTAAAGTACTAGTGTAATGGAGTAATGGGGAAGAACATCATTTATTACCCCCATATGTGCTAAATATTTTAAAAGTACTCCAAGTTTTTCAATTATCTTAATTCGAGTCATTAGAATAGTTATTTGTAAAGTTATGTAAAAGTTTAAGTATAAGGGGGATGCAACGCCCCTATGATGTATTATTTTGGATGGTAGGGCAAGAATGTATGCAAAAAAAAAAAATAATAATAATAAAAAAAATAAAAAAAAAATAAAAAAAAAAATGAGAAAAAGAAAAGTAGAAAAAACATACGGACTACCATCCCGTTTTATTTTATGTTTATTTTATGTTTTTGTTATTTTCTTTCATTAGCTTAAGATTGAGTCGAGTCTTGGCTTAGCAACATTGTATAGTACATGTAATCGATCCAGATCTTTAACTCGCCACCAGTAAAATATCTTTTAT
Source organism: Artemisia tridentata subsp. tridentata (assembly GCA_021014915.2). Lineage (NCBI taxonomy): Eukaryota > Viridiplantae > Streptophyta > Magnoliopsida > Asterales > Asteraceae > Artemisia > Artemisia tridentata. The sequence continues at coordinate 29,595,247 of CP139508.1, read as the reverse complement.
CCAACAAAACCGTGTTTTCCTTTTCCCTACACCTAACGTTATAACCCATTTAAAAGCCCTCTTTGATAGTTTATCTTAGGTGCTTACGCCTAGTGGAGGAGGTTTTCGATCCTTTCCCAAGCCTATGGTAATCTATTTGCTATGACAGGTAGTGAGAGATATTATCCGTTTCCATTTATGAGATTTATTTTGATGACACTTGAGAGATGTGAGTATCTAAACACTACTTGTGAGGTGCTAGTTTATAATCTCCGTGCTTATTATGATTAAAGAGGAACGATTATTTGTTGTAATTACTTTTATGTTAGTATTAAATGACCCCTAACTTGTATTTTGATTAGAATAAAAGCGCATTTGCTTGAGGACAAGCAAATCTCAAGTGTAAGGGTATTTGATGAAGCGAAAAGTGTACCGCTTTTAAGGGGTCATTTAAGCCCTAAATCGTATTTATTTGATCAAATATTGCCCTAAATCGTTCCTTTTGTCATTTTAGGTACTTTTGAGGAGAAATCTGGAAAAGGAGGCATTTTGGACGTTTTTGGAGCATAAAAGTGAAGAAAACGGAAAAGTCTCAAAAATCGGCTGAAAGTTACCTTTGACGGCGTCAGGATTTACTCCAGACGGCGTCATGGCTTGGCAAGAAAAGGTGGATGTGAAATTTACTCATGATAAGCCAGTGAAAATTGCATGTGAATTCTGACGGCGTCACGCTTTAACCTGATCAAGGGCGTCACGGCTTAATTCAAAGAGGGACGGCGTCACGTTCAAGGTCTGACGGCGTCAAGCCTTGATAAGCCAGAACGGATTTTGGAGAGCTAAAGAGGGACGGCGTCAAGAAGGTCACCCGAGAACCCTAAAAGCGGCGAGGTGACGGCGTCACACTCCATAACGTGACGCCGTCAGATGTAAAAATCTATATATAGTTTTGCAATTCTTTGTCATTAGTGTGGAACTTAGTGTGGAATTTTTGGGAGAAAACCCTAAGACGATTTTAGCATCTTTTTCAAGGCTTTTTGCCTTGAGATCTTCCATGTTACATTGAAAGATAAGTTATCAATTAATCATTCAATATGTCTATGTGTTGTTTGATTTTATCTTGTTCTTGTCTTTTGTTTAACATGTTAGGCTAGATTTATCTTGTGTTTACTTAGATCTAATGAAACCTAGCTATTGATTATTGGTTATTAGTGTGTTATTAGTTGTATTGGATGATTGTTTATCTATGTTAGGCTTAAGAAAACTGGCTAACTTCCTATTCGGTAACTTGCTTGAACGTCTTAAGAAACATGAACCAAATGCGTACTAAAGGTTTTTATGGTTGTATTTAATGCACAAGCGAATTCTAGTGATCCCATGTTAGGAGCTTCCTAGCCGGCTCGACATAGGAGTGAAGTAGGAGCTTGTAGAGTTGGGGAAGTACGTACGCCACCCCACGATTGGTATTAAGGAATACACCTGTCATCCACGCAACTAATACACACTAATCAACCGGTAAAAGATAGTTAGGGAGTAAGGAAATCTAAGTGAACACATTTCTCTACACATTAGTTTTCACCAACATTTTCATTTTTGTTATTTTATTTTATTTGCATTCGTAGTAATTTGGGTTAGTTGACTAGCAACTAATTCCGCCCACTCTTTCAAACCCGAGATTTTACTTGCTTTCATAAAAAAATATAAAAACATAAAAAAAAAGAATCTTCCTCAACCCTTAGACCTATTAGAGTAGTCTTTCATACCTAACGAACACTATTCCCTGTGGAGAACGATCAATCCCCCGTACTTACCACTACACTATACTACATCGGTCAGGTACACTGCCTGGTGGGGTTGTAAGCCTCTTGAGATCCCTCAAGAGGTAAAACCTGTTGTAAGGTTGCAAAACCACGCATCAGTGACGGCGTACCTCACTTCTGCTAAGCAATCTGGAGCTTTGATACTCTTACGAATAGTTTCGTTTTCCCTCTTGACTATGGTATTCGATTTTGGTTGACCTCTGAGACTGTAGAAGTACTAGGTGGATTAAGATAGGTGGTTTTGATTTCGACTTTGAGATAAAGTATGACCATCATGAGGGCATATTTATATGATGTCAGTATTATAACGTCTGGCCAACGTGATAATACTTACATCATATAACGTGCACTTGTTGTGGGCATAGGATATCTTGGGGAGTACCTAAAAAGCATAGAATTTGATCTCCATTGGACTATCCGTGATTAGTGAGACGTTAGGTTCATTCTACCTATGCGTATACTTTACTTTCATTCATTAGATATCTGGATGATTTTGGACTCTCGTTTTGCATTTCGTTGACCTCAGTTATATATCTTGAAAACTCTTTGTAGAGCTCTCTACTGTTGACATAGTCAATTTGACTTAAAATCTTGTTCGTATTCCATATGAACTTCCTGAAGATTCACCTATCGTCCATTTTATGTTGCTTGGACCTTTTGATCAGAAATCAACTTATTTTGTCTCATTCTGAGAAATTTGAACCCACCTCATTTTGATTCGAGTCATGAGAAACTATTTGGTCAGAAGATCTTTTTGAAAGAACCTCCTCAGGCGGGAGAATGTTGGTGACGATCTTTTGCGACTTGCTACGACTTCGTTTAGCTTTGCGACTTCAATTTTCGAGGACGAAAATTTCTTTTTAAGAGGGGAGGAGTTGTAAAACCCCAAAAACCAATATAGTCTGAAATGACAAAAATACCCTCAAATTTGAAATTTTTAGAACTTATAAAATCACATAAGTAACATCATTTGATCTTAACCTAAAGTGATTAAAACCCTAAGTATGTAATAAATTAAGTTAACAAAACTATTCATTACAAATTAAAAATCACAAACAAGTTCCTTGAATCATGATCTATGCTAGGCCATTTTTTTTTATGTGTCACTACACCATTTTCGGCCCAAGCTAAAGAGGAGATCAATCAGGTATTAATTTTACTGATAATAAGCCCATAAGAAAATATGGTCCATCCTTGTTCAGCCCAAAATCAACTACTCGGTTCTTATGAAATAACATATACCGAAAATATTTTAGATGGGAAACCCTAAATCACAAAAAAGTTCGCTGCCTCTTTTCTTCTCCTGCTAATCGATCTTAAACAAAACAGCAAGGTGGCGGCTTAGTGCTTCTTTGTGGTGGTTGTGTCAAGATACTACAGCAGGTTCTCTTCTCATCCTTATATACCGAACTTCCTTATCCCTCTCCATTTTGTACGGCAACACAAAGAAAGCAAAACAAACCCTAAAATACCTACAAACCACAAAGATGATCGCTGTTGCTCTTGTTTCTTTTCTGTCCGATCCAACACAGCAGAAATAGGAGGTGTTTTATGGCCTTTAATTGGCATTAGAGTCATGTGTTTCCTGGTGCGAAGTGGTCTTGATCGTGGGTGTTAAAAAGGGTGTCGAAGGGAGTGTTCTTGGCTAGGTTTCGGCTGCAGTTTCTGTGGTGGATCGACCCATTCTTATCCTTGTTCTTTGATCACGCTTCAAGGGTATTGTATCATCCTCCTTGTTGATTCTTGTTCTTGTTTCCTTGATGTTATGGTCTTTAAAATACACATGTGATAATGGAAAACGTTACATAAAATGTTAAGATGATAACAATGAAATAATGGATCTACAAAACCCTAATATAAATCAACTTGTGTACGGATCTGAATAAAATGGTTTTGATTATGTTTAGATCTAATATGAATCGACCTAAATAAGCTATGAATTCATCTATAATCATTTTATGTCAAGAATTGATCATTGGATATCAAGAACCCTAAATACTTACATGAAATAACAAAAAAAAAACTGTTACTGATCTGGAAATTAAGCCGACTTTAAGTGACTGTATAAAAATAATGGTAAAGGGTATTTAAGTGGTTTCTGAGTCTAGAAACAAGTTCATTGAAATAGCTTTCTGGGAAAATTGTCCTTGTAATTTTTAGAGGTCGGGAAGGCTACTTTTTGATTTTTGGAAAATTAAGTGTCTAACTGGATTTATAAGTCTGGAAAAACAGTCCGGGTTTTTGATTTATCATTTGCAAACCATGTCGAATTAGAAAGTTTCCTTTGAACTGGGTACTATTTCATATGTCTAATAATTACTGGAATTTTTGTAGATTTTTATAAATTATTTTGATGGGGATTTAAACTGCACACTTTTCGTATGTTAAATCTGAATAGAAATCTGGATGATATGGATAAAGGAATATTTTTAAACTATAGTTATACGACTTAATAAAATATGGGAAAATTATGTAAAGTACTTAAGACATCTGGGTATGTGTGTGAATTTTTGGGGATTTTATTTCGGGGTTTTTTTATGATTAATAAATTCGATGAAACAGGTCCAGTTCATGTGTAAAATCTGTTAAAAAGGGGTAAAAGATATTTAAAAGGTGTTAAGTGTTTATTTTCTATACTAAAGGGTTTAAATGGTCATTTTCCTAAAACTAAAGGATTTAAATTGTGAAACCATGTAACTTGATAATATTTATATTTTATACCCTTATCTGATCATAACGACAGTATGAACCCGAAACTTACATAAATAACATCTAGAACCTTAAGCTACTAATATGGTCATCTCTAATACTTTAAGTGGATAAACGGACGTGTTAATAACTAAAGTTACTAAATAAGGAAACTTGCTATTTTCGGAAAGTTACTTAAGATGGGAAGAAAACTAAAATGAAACCTTCGTGATTATGAAACTAAGAAACTGTGAAATCATAAAACTATGAGACTTATAAGTAAACTTATAATTCGTGTAGATTCATGGAAGATGGAGTCTACTTCCGATCTTTTCTTTTCTAGTTATGTGTTTCACTGGCGATCTAAGGTACAGATATTCTGCCCTTTTTCAGTAAGGGTTTTTCATTCCCTTTTCTTTCAGTTTTTCATTTTCCTTATTAGGATTCCCTATACCATTGCTATGTTCCCTTCTGTTTGTGAACCTTTCATGTGATCTCTTTGTTTTGTGAGCTTTCTATGATCTCTTTCATGTCCTGACCTGTTTGACTGCTGAGTTGATGTCCTTGTTATAATTCTCTTTGCTTTGAACCTTTTCATGATTCCCTTTCGTTACGACCTCTGATATAAAAATCTGTTATAACCTTTTTAATTATGACCTGGAAATGTTTTGAGAAAAATCAGTTATTTTAAAAGAATGACTATGAATGGTGATATGATACTATTTTATATGACAGTTGTTAACTTTAGTGAAAACTAGTTTTAAAGAATGTTTTTTATGAAAAACCGTTTTGAAAAATTATTTTATTCTGAAAGATCATTTTATTGAAAACCGTTATTAAAGGAATGCTTTCAATGAACTTTTGACAGGAATTTCTAAAATGAACTTTTGCTATGAACTCTTAGTTATGAACCTTTGATATAATCTTCAGAACCATTTGATATAATCCTTTTAATCTGAACTTAAACTTTGATATAAAACGTAATCTAATAAACTTTGATTTGAACCTTTGACATTTATTTCTAAACTAATTGACATGAATCTTTTTGCCATGTACCCTTAAGATATGACTTTTGATTATTTTGATAGTACGCCTGACCTTTGACCTACAGTTTGATATCCGAGCCAATCACTAGGCATGAGGGTTTCATGTCCATATCATTGACGCACCTCTGACATGACTCTAGGGCAGGAGAGTGATGACCTGTTCCGTCCCTTATTTATTATTTGCTATGGCCATTATAATGATGATTATTGATTTATCTGTGGGGCGTATGGGTGCATCCTAGATTTGACCTGTTATCTGTATATGTCATTTGTTTATTGTTATATTTATGTGGTGACTGATGGTGTGTGCGATACACGTCTTTCACATATCTGGGAGCTAGCTACTCTATTTGGTTATATTTGAGATGATGTGATTTGGTTTGTTTCTGGGCTTGATGTTGTATATATTTGTTTATTTTTTTATTTTTGATTCCAAAGAAATTGTAACGAATACAATTCCCCCGGGTCGTTCTCCCAACGAAGGTTTGACGGCGAATAAGTCGAATCGGAGTCGTGAATATGTGAAGTGAATAAGTGACGTGAAAGATTATTTTTTTTAGAATTGATTACACTATAATAAGAAAAATTAAAAGCAATCTACGCTATTAAAATAAATGCACAAAAAGAAAATTCAAATAAATGCAAATCCCGGGCTAATCCCGAGATTTATAAATCTAATAGTGAAGAAATAAACCTAAAATGCAAGATTAAAAACTCAAGGGACTGAAAATGTAATTAAAATAAACTTAATTATAAAAGAAAATTAAGAAAATAAAAGTTTATAAAACCCGAGGGACTAAAATTGTAAAAACTGAAACTGATTTAGACTTTGTAAAAGACAAGGACCAATTTGTATTTTTCTGAAACTTATTTAATACACAAAACGCTTTTAAACAAAGACAAGGGCCGAACTTGCAACAACTGAAACTTAAGGACTGATTTGCAATTACTGAAAATGGAAAACGTTTTACTCTAGAAAAACAGCCCAGGTTCGATTCCTGGGTATTACAACTATCTAAACTATATTTTTTTTTTTTTTTTTCTTTTTTGCAAAACAACTACAAGCTAACAATCACTACTTTAAAGAAAATAACAAGCTTAAATGAGCTGAAATGAGCTGGAAAACAGCTTATGCACAGACCAGTGGAGTTTTACACATTAATCATAAAGCAGTCCTAATAAGCTCACAATAAGACTCAACTAAGCAGTTCAAATAAGCTAAAAATAGCAAACCAAAAGTAGAACTTGTTAACCAGCTAGCTTGCCTAGCTTTTGCCCCAAAAATCTTTCATTAAACTCACATATATTGCAAGAAAACTGCTCATGAACTTGAGCTTATGACTGAGGTGCAGGGCAGACTTCCAGCAGACAACCAAACTTGAGCTTATTTTTAGATAAGCTATTGAGCACCAAATTGAGATTTTCTTATTGATTTAAATCTACAAGCTGGAAAGCTACTCAAAACACTAATCCAATCCTAATTTCAAACACTAATGATCATTCAAAAGGTACCATGAACTCAGCAGCTAAGTACAACATGCAACAGTCTCACAGATTAATTTTGACTAATTAAGTGCTACTCAAAGTTGACTGAAGTGAATTTAAGCTACCCTAATCTATCAATCTATATGTGTTTAAGCTACTTTAATGAAATTCCAACACTTGTAACTACTTATCTAACAAACAAAACAATCACAGCCCCTCAAATTTCAACAGACTCCACAGATAATGAGATCAACTAGCAACTTTGACTACCATCAAATATCAAATACACTACTGAGAATTAAGGCAGTAACAAACAACTATAATCAAGTTAAACAAATCTATTCTATTTTAACTATGAAATTCAATACTAAGCTTAAAAGAAATTGGATCTTACAAATTTCCCCTCAGCAAGAACAGAGGGGATTTCCAAAGAAGCCTATCTTTTAGATAGGCTAAGCTCTTCCCAGTCTAGCTCAACTTATCAGAATTCCACCCTTGATCAATGATTCACAACACAGTTGACTATCGTTGACTTTTTGAATTTGTTGTGCAAACATGGAATGAAGCTCAACAAAAGCTTACACTAAGCTAGCAAGCTTATATAAGCTTTTAAAACTAGAAATCAACTTAATAAAAAGCTGATAATGTATTATATATATATATTTTTTAAATTTGATGATCAGAAATTAAATTCAACAAAAACTCAATAACCGAACTCAGTATCAATCAACTGTAACAACAATTAAAACATTAAAGTGAAAACTTTCATTAATTCAAATTAAAAATTACAAGGGAAATCTCTGAAACAGACTTTAGAAACTTAAACAGACTTAAGAAAATTACAATGAAAACTAAGTAAACATTTTGACAGCATAACTTTGCAAAATAAAAATTACATTCGAAAATGAAATAACCTTCTCCTATTTATAGGCCTAATCCGAACCTTCTGGGCTATGCCACGTTGGCGATCCTCGTGCTTCTTAGCTCCATATCCACCCTTAGATCATCTTGAGCATCATCAAAACGTTCTTGACCCTTAGATCACATTTAGTGAGGTGCTCGAACCAATAGCAAGCCGCCATCTGTCCCCGTGTGTGCTTGTTTGCTTCTGACAACTCCTGACACGCTCTGACATTCTAGAAGCCCTTTGATTTGACTATTAAGCCCTTAATTGCCGTAATTTTGTACTTGGGTAATTTAGGGTTCATGGTGAATTGGGGGTGAATTTGGGGATCGGATAAGAGAGAGATAAGGGGAAGGTGTGTTTGTTTTATCTTTCTTTTTTTTTTTTTTTTTTTGACTATTTTTGACCGAGGTTTTTAGTTAAAAACACTTTGACCGGTTGTGAAGTATTTTATGGATCGGGTTATGGGTTGAGGATGTGGGCTGGATTGGTGTAAGTGGGTTGGGTTAGTTTGGATTGGGCTTGTGGAATTATTTAAAATGGGATCCGGTTTTAATGTTTTAAAAGAGTTAAGGGTTTTAAATGTAGGGACTAAATGTGTACGTTCTTTGATTTTCAAAGGACCTTTGCTGCCATATTTTTAAAGATGATCCAAGGGCTGAATTTGACAATCACTTATACTAGGAGGACCACGGTTGACTTTTTGAAAATATATTCTTTCCCGGTTCCGGTTCTGAGCCTATTCCGTATCTCGTGCTCGTTTTCTTGATTTTCTTGTGTCTTTTGTCAATTTTTACGATATCCATCCCTGCACATACAAAAACACAAAAACACAATATCTTTTGGCATTTTGGTCGGGTTTTTGGTTATTTTGGTCCGGTTTTGGTCTAGAAATGGTATGTGTTTAAGCACATACCAAAATTCCCCCAGACTAAGCTATTGCAATGTCCTCATGCAATGTTATAAAACTCCCCGATTTTCCTTTTATTCTATTTTTGTATTTTTCTTATTTTTCAAGTGACGGCTTTTGATGACAATCATTATCTATCGATAATTTTTAGGGTCATAGAGTAGAAACACAACTCATAGAGGAGTGACCATAAGGATAAAATTCTTCGTCCTTGATTTTTCACATGTTCCCAAACTAAGCTTATAAACGAGATCACAACCTATTTAGAAATTAGATGCCAACACTACTCATGGAAGTTACTTGTGTAAGAACCTCTTGCTCCCATCTTCTTATTTTTGTTTCTACTTATTTTATTTTTGTGAGAGAAATGAATTTCTTCATAAGCTTCTCATTTTCATAATTATTAGTCCGATAAAAATACCAAGTTTAAAACGCTAAGTAGTTTTCCATCTTCTTGCAAGAAAGTTTGCCTTAAAAATGAGGTCCAAATCAAGGTTATTACATACGTCAAAGACTAAAGAACTCATACAAACATGTAGACATAAGTTGTGGAGAAACATCACGTGCACCTCATGTGCCCGATCTAGGGTCATTCACATGCACCTCACGTGCCATCAACTTGTCTAACACATTAAGCACAAAATCCATACATCTCAACATACATTTTTTTTTTTTTTTTTTTTTTTTTTACTCAAACTTTTCTTCACTCAATAACTTAATACCACGGGATTACCGGGTGTTTCCAAAACATCAAACATTCAATAGTAACCCTTAGAAAACGAACCTTCACGGTTTAAATCCAAGACCTTACCGCCTTTAGAAGTAAGGATCCAAGGTCCGATCTCAATCCGAAATCTAAGAGCACTTTACAACTTATTCACTCAATACGGGACCTTGATGTGTACCCAATCTTTAGAGCAAAAATTCTTTTAAGAAGATGGAGAACTAAATTTCGTTCTAAACCTAAATATCTTTAATTATTAATACAATATATGGGGTGAAACAATTTTACGGGAGCAAAAGACCACAAGTACCTACGACGAGCTCTAAAGAGAACCAACTACTCCACGTTTGGCATCTAACTTCTAAATAAATTCTATCATTTCTCGCTCTTCGCACATTTAAAAATCTCAAATAATGAAATTCGCGAATACTTAGCCGATAATCAGCCACGCATATATAAAGTCAGTTACAGAAACTTGCAAATTCTTGAAAAGAATTCGTGTTTTCTAGCTCCTTATGTAAAAGACTAGCGAAAGCTTTAAAGCCATGCATGTATAAAGTCAAGTACGGGAACACGCAAAAGAGCAGCTCCTTGTGTACAAGACTAGCACAAGCTTATGTGATCATCATTGGTTAAGGGAACAAGCTAGGGCTCAACACGCCCGGTCAAGTCAAAATTTTATTCCTACTCTACCCAGCGGAAAGTCAACAAAAATGTCAAAACTTATTATATTTTTGCACAAAATTTTTAAATTTTCTCATTTTTTTTTTTTGGACTCTTTTTTTTTTTTTTTTTTTTTTTTTTTTTTTTTTTTTTTTGAGGAAAAACGGGATTGCATGAGAAAATAGCAAAAATGCAAGGCAAAAATCAAGTCGCAAGATTACCCCCCCAGACTAAGACGAGACATTGTCCTCAATGTCTTAAAGGTAAGGGTTCTCCCTACAAAAATCTAAGGCCGTTTATTAATTATGCCAAAAGATAAATGTAAAACGATAAGATTTTGGATACTGGATAAGCAGCGGATGATGAAACTCGAGTAGCGTGAAGGAAACTACGAGCACGAGAGTCTTCATCATCAGCATTCCTGGACACATCACAGAAAAACAACGAGACACAAAATATGGAAGAGGAAGCCCTCCTCTTTATTAAGAAAATAGAAAGAAGATAGATGGATAAGCATGGGGTGCCTCCCACGAAGCGCTTGTTTTTGTTAACCGAGTCACATGAGCTTGACTCGACCCCGATTTTAGTTATCCATGGGGAAAGTTTGGAGATCCGGGACAACCATGGATGGTACGTCCCCTCCAAAATAGTGCTTCAACCTATGACCATTCACCTTAAAGTTTGGACCGTCATTTTGAGCTAACTCGACGGTTCCATATGGAAAAACTTGAGTGATGGTAAATGGCCCAGACCAGCGGGTTTTGAGTTTGCCCGAGAAAATCTTTAGCCGAGAATTGAAGAGGAGGACTTGATCACCAACATTGAAAACGCGGTTTTTAATCTTAGAGTCATGAATCCTCTTTGTTTTCTCTTTGTAGATCAAAGAGTTCTCGTAGGCTTGATCCCGAAGCTCAGTTAATTCATTAATTTGGAGCTTACGGTGATCACCCGCGGTCTTAAGGTCAAAATTAGCATGTTTTAAGGCCCAGTATGCCTTATGCTCGAGCTCGATGGGCAGATGACAAGCTTTTCCGTAAACCAGCTTATAAGGAGTACACCCGATGGTGTCTTGAAAGCGGTTCGGAAAGCCCATAAAGCATCATCCAATTTGTCGGCCCACGAGGCTCGATTTTCTCCAACGGTTCTTTCAAGGATACGTTTCAATCCACGATTCGAAACCTCAACTTGTCCGCTTGTTTGCGGGTGATACGCGGTAGAGAGTCGGTGAGTGACACCATACTTGAGCATAACTTTTGCAAATTGATCATTGCAGAAGTGAGTACCGCGATCACTGATTATAGCACGAGGAGTTCCGAATCGGAGAAGAGATTTTTCAAGAACTTAACAACCACTCGGGCGTCATTAGTGGGGAGCGCTTTAGCTTCAACCCATTTTGACAAGTAGTCGACGGCCACGAGGATATACTTATTCCCTCGTGAAGACGGGAATGGCCCCATGAAATCGATGCCCCACACGTCAAAAATCTCACAGACTTGAATTGCATTTTGAGGCATTTCGTCTTTTTGCGAGATTTTTCCTTGACGTTGGCAAGAGTCACAAGACTTCACCAAGTCATGGGCATCGCGGTAGATTGTCGGCCAATAGAATCCAGAATCAAAGATTTTTTTAGCGGTGTAGCTGGCACCATGATGTCCCCCCGTGGGTCCATTATGGCAAGCGTTGAGGATGTCAACGGCTTCTTGGCCATGTACACACCGTCTTATCACTTGATCGGCACATATCCGGAATAAGTAGGGATCGTCCCAGAAATAATGTTTAACATCTTTGAAAAACTTCTTTTTCTGCTGGGACGGCATCCCTTTCACCACAAAATTCCCCGCACGGTAATTTGCGTAATCAGCAAACCATGGGGTACTTGGATCATTTTTTGAAGATATTTTCCCAAGTGTCTCAAGAGGAAATGTCTCGGTGATTTCCTTATTCTCGAGAACACTTTGATGAGGATTTTCTAGTCTGGACAAATGATCAGCGGCTAGATTCTCTGCTCCTTTTTTATCACGAATGATAATGTCAAATTCCTGGAGCAGAAGAATCCACCGAAGTAATCTCGGTTTAGCATCTTGTTTTGCTAAGAGATACTTTAGAGCAGAATGGTCCGTATACACTATGCTTTTTGATAAGACAAGATACGGTCTAAATTTCTCAAAAGCGTGGACAACGGCCAACAACTCTTTCTCAGTAGTAGTGTAATGAGATTGAGCATTGGTTATTGTCTTGCTAGCATAGTGTATCGGTTGGAAGTATTTGGACTTGCGTTGCCCCAGGACTGCACCGATAGCATAATCACTTGCATCACACATTAGCTCAAAGGGCAAGTCCCAGTCGGGGGCAACCAAAATCGGTGCTTCGGTTAACTTCTGTTTGAGAACCTCAAATGCTTCGATGCATTCGGTAGAGAAGATGAACGGAGCATCTTTTTCAAGAAGATGGGTCAGAGGCCGGGCGATTTTTGAGAAGTCTTGAATAAATCGTCTGTAGAAACCGGCATGACCAAGGAAACTACGGATTCCTTTGACGGTAGTGGGATGAGGTAGCTTAGCGATAACATCGACTTTAGCTCGATCGACCTCAATCCCAGATTTGGAAATCTTATGGCCGAGGACTATGCCCTCTTTAACCATGAAATGGCACTTCTCCCAATTTAGAACGAGATTGGTGCTTTCACACCGTTCAAGCATTTTCTCTAAATGGGAGAGGCACGAGGAGAAAGAATTTCCATAAACCGAGAAATCATCCATAAAGACCTCCATCGTCGTCTCGATCATATCATGGAATATGGCCATCATGCACCTTTGAAACGTGCCCGGAGCATTGCACAAGCCGAAAGGCATGCGTCGGTAGGCAAATGTTCCATAAGGACACGTGAAGGTGGTCTTTTCCTGATCTTGGGGATCAATTGGTATTTGAAAATACCCGGAAAAGCCATCGAGAAAACAATAGAACTCATTTCCCGCCAAACGCTCAAGCATTTGGTCCATAAACGGTAGAGAGAAATGGTCTTTACGGGTAGCATCGTTGAGTTTTCGGTAATCAATACACACTCTCCATCCGGTGACGAGACGTGTGGGAATTAACTCATTTTCTTCGTTTGTTATCACGGTCATTCCACCCTTTTTAGGCACACAGTGGACGGGACTAACCCATGAGCTATCCGAGATTGGATAAATCATCCCTGCGTCGAGGAGTTTAATAACTTCCTTTTTGATGACATCATAGATTTTTGGGTTAACCCGTCTCTGTTGCTGAACAGCGGGTTTGAAATTATCTTCCAATAAGATCTTATGGGTGCAGAATTTAGGGTCAATACCCTTTATGTCGGAGATCTGCCAAGCAATGGCACTTTTATGCTTTTTAAGCACGTCTAAGAGTTTTGTCTTCTCCTCATCTTTGAGAGCTTTTGAAATGATGACGGGAAATGTACCGGAATCTCCCAAGAAAGCATATTCAAGATGAGGAGGTAAATCCTTGAGCTCAAGCTCCGGAGGATTCTCAATAGACGGCTTAATTTCCTTAACGTCGGCCATTTTAAGGTCCATCGGAGGGGAAAAAGGGGTAGGGTCTTCATTCAAAAGTTGTTCAAGCATAAGAATATCCCCCTCCGGATCATAATAAGAATCATCATCTTCCGGTGAAGAAGATGTGTCGGTAGCAAGAAACTTATTGACCTCTTCCAAAAAGAAATCACCTCCCTCAAACGAGTGAGGGACGGGGAAGAGTCGGAGATGATCGGTGAAGAAATAGTAGACGGAGAAGAATCATCAATAGAGGTAGAAGAAGAATCCAAAGTGGGATTGCCACTAGCAAAACCGAGAATCTCTTGAGCATACTCCTCCGTAGTAACGTCAATAATATCAATACGGTTGACGGACATGCAATTATCGTTGGAGGAGTATCTCGCGGTTTGATCCAAATCGAAAGTCACGGCTTCATTACCAACTCGCAAGGTAATCTCTTCATCATAAACATCAATCAACGCACGCCCGGTTCTTAAGAATCCTCTCCCAAGAATGAGAGGAACTCGAGGATCGGCATCAAATTCGACAATCACAAAGTCTGCCGGAAAATGGAACTTTCCCACATTAACGTAGACATCTTCGGCGATTCCAATTGGTCGAGTGATTGATCGATCTGAGAGCTCGAGAGTCATGCGGGTCGGAGTAAGAGCGGGGAGAGATAATTTTTCCCAGACGGACTTAGGCATTAGGTTAATGCTAGCGCCAAGATCGGCCAAGGCGAAACATTGAACCATCCCCGGAAAATTGCACGGAATAAGGAACTTTTCGGGATCTCCTAGCTTTTCCGGAAGCTTTTTAAGGAGAACCGCGGAACATTGTTCATTCAACGGGGTTGTTTTTGCCATCTCAAACAATTTATCTTTGTTGCTCAGCAAATTCTTCACCATCGATGCAAACTTCGGCATTAAGAGAGCAGCATCCGCAAAGCTAATTTCGAAACTCATATCTTGAAAGATTTGATAGAATTTCTCCATCTGATGCGTATTCTTATCATGGTGCTTTTGTTCATCAAGTCGCGACGGATACGGAAGTTTTATCTTAACTGGAACCTCTTGTTCAAAATCAACTTTCCCTTTTCCTTTTGACGATTGGACAACCGGAGGTTGGATGTCTTCGGTCCTTCCGTTATTAGTAGGAAGTGCCGTATCCGTTGTCACCTCGGTTTCACGGGCGACTACCTTGGGAGGAAGAGAAGAAGAGGTAGTCGGAGCCATAGGTCCATCATAACAAACACCACTTCGTGTTGTGATCGCTTTAACGTCTCCCCTCGGGTTTGCGATCGTGTTGCTGGGAAGAGAAGTAGTACCCGAACCCGAGGGTTGATCATTTAAACGTTTCTTAATCTCACTCATTTCCTTAGTTAACAACTCTTGAGTTCTTATCAAATTTTGATTTTGAAGCATTAATTGTCGAAGAATCTCATCCGAGGGTGGCGGATTTGGAACAACATTTTGATTTTGATTAAAATTTTGCCCTCGGTTGTTGTTGTTGAAACCTTGATTATGAAAATTTCCTTGATTTTGATTCATATTTCCTTGATTAGCATTGAAATTCCCATAAAAATTCCCTTGATTTTGATTTCCTTGAAAACCCCGGTTTTGATGTTGATTAAAACCATTGTTTTGAAAACCATTATTTGCACGATTTTGATTATTGTTCACTTGATTACGGTTTTGACCTTGATTTTGATTTTGATTGTTGAATCCCGGTGGTGGTCCAAGGTAATTATTCGAACGGTAGCTAAGGAGATTATGGTCTCCTTGGGGTTGGTAACCGTTACCACCCTGATTTGCAGCATACACATTCTCGTGAGGAAAGGCACCGGTGGCCGGACACTCATAATACGGGTGTGGACCACCACAAGTTTCACAAATCTGGTTCACAACATTAATTTGTTGAGTAGTTCTTTCCTTCATTAAAAGTCCCATTTGTTTAGTAAGAGTTAAAATAGCCTCATTGGTTTTGCTATTTTGATCAAGAACATGAGCCAAAACTTCGTCATTTGATTTGCTACTAGCACTCGAGACTTGAGTTTTGCTCCTAGAAGTCCTTACTCTAGCTTTATTCTCGATGATCGTAAAAGCTTCTTGCTGGTTCCGGGTCAACAAGTTTCCACCCGCAGCAGAATTTAGTGAATCTTGATCAGCATGACACAACCCATTATAGAAAGTATCAATCTGATGCAACAGTGAAAACCCGTGATTTGGACATTTTTCCAACAACTCCTTAAATCTATCCCAAGCTTCGCTGAACGATTCATCGAAAGCTTGTTGGAATCGAAAGATTTGAGTGCGGAGATTAGAAGTTTTAGACGGAGGATAGAAATGATTCACAAACTTAGAAGCTAGATCACCCCAAGTGTAGATGAAATTTGGAGGTTCCTTTTCTAGCCAAGTCCGGGCCGCTCCTTTGAGGGAGAAAGGAAACAATTTCATTTTGATCACATCATACGGCACTTGGTTGATCTTTATTGTTTCAGTGATATCGGTGAAATTTCTGATATGAGAATGAGGATCTTCATTCTCAAATCCGTGAAATGAGATACTCGTGATAAGATTGAGTAACCCGTGATTGATTTCAAATTGATTTGCAAGAATATCGGGTATCACGATGGCCCTTCGCACACCATTAAATGGTGTTTGAAGTTGTTCCTCCATCGGACGGAGGTCGGGCCCCGGTTGTGCTCCTTGATTAGGCTCCACCGGAGGAGCTTGATTGTCGTTCATTTCCTCAACGTTTGGAAAATGAATACGGTGTGTGTGTCGAATTACCCTTTCGGGATTTGATAATGGAGAAATAAGATTTTGAGAAGATGAGCGGGTGTTCATACACCAAAAAGGAAACAAAAATAAAAATAAAAAATCTTTTTGTATTTTTGGTTGGGAATTATTTTTGGCTTTTTTAATATATTGAAAAACAAAAGACTTTATTTTCTTTTTGGTAACCGTTATGTTAACCGTAACCGTTTCCTTTAAAACTACGCGCAGCGTGGCGGGAAGGCAAAGGTAGCTCCGAAGATGCTTAAAAACCCGCCTTCTTCAGCTCGACAATTTAATGTCAAGCTTCCTTAAACCCCGTAATTAGGTTGTAGTAATAAAGTAATCCGATAACGATTAATTTCACGATTTGTTTTGTTGTTATTTGGAATGGTTTACAACCGCCCTCCTTCAACGGAAGACGGAGGATGTTTATTAAGATGTATTTATGAAAACACTTTAGGAAAAGTGTTTTATTTATTATATTTTTGTATTTTATATTTTTTTTAAAAAAACAATAACTTCCAAGGAAGGATCTTCAAATCACAAAAACAACGGACGAAATCGACGCACTCGTTTCAAGCCTTCCCCGGCAGCGGCGCCATTTTATTGATGTTTTATATATTTGTTTATTTTTTTTATTTTTGATTCCAAAGAAATTGTAACGAATACAATTCCCCCGGGTCGTTCTCCCAACGAAGGTTTGACGGCGAATAAGTCGAATCGGAGTCGTGAATATGTGAAGTGAATAAGTGACGTGAAAGATTATTTTTTTTTAGAATTGATTACACTATAATAAGAAAAATTAAAAGCAATCTACGCTATTAAAATAAATGCACAAAAAGAAAATTCAAATAAATGCAAATCCCGGGCTAATCCCGAGATTTATAAATCTAATAGTGAAGAAATAAACCTAAAATGCAAGATTAAAAACTCAAGGGACTGAAAATGTAATTAAAATAAACTTAATTATAAAAGAAAATTAAGAAAATAAAAGTTTATAAAACCCGAGGGACTAAAATTGTAAAAACTGAAACTGATTTAGACTTTGTAAAAGACAAGGACCAATTTGTATTTTTCTGAAACTTATTTAATACACAAAACGCTTTTAAACAAAGACAAGGGCCGAACTTGCAACAACTGAAACTTAAGGACTGATTTGCAATTACTGAAAATGGAAAACGTTTTACTCTAGAAAAACAGCCCAGGTTCGATTCCTGGGTATTACAACTATCTAAACTATATATATATATATTTTTTTTTTCTTTTTTGCAAAACAACTACAAGCTAACAATCACTACTTTAAAGAAAATAACAAGCTTAAATGAGCTGAAATGAGCTGGAAAACAGCTTATGCACAGACCAGTGGAGTTTTAACCATTAATCATAAAGCAGTCCTAATAAGCTCACAATAAGACTCAACTAAGCAGTTCAAATAAGCTAAAAATAGCAAACCAAAAGTAGAACTTGTTAACCAGCTAGCTTGCCTAGCTTTTGCCCCAAAAATCTTTCATTAAACTCACATATATTGCAAGAAAACTGCTCATGAACTTGAGCTTATGACTGAGGTGCAGGGCAGACTTCCAGCAGACAACCAAACTTGAGCTTATTTTTAGATAAGCTATTGAGCACCAAATTGAGATTTTCTTATTGATTTAAATCTACAAGCTGGAAAGCTACTCAAAACACTAATCCAATCCTAATTTCAAACACTAATGATCATTCAAAAGGTACCATGAACTCAGCAGCTAAGTACAACATGCAACAGTCTCACAGATTAATTTTGACTAATTAAGTGCTACTCAAAGTTGACTGAAGTGAATTTAAGCTACCCTAATCTATCAATCTATATGTGTTTAAGCTACTTTAATGAAATTCCAACACTTGTAACTACTTATCTAACAAACAAAACAATCACAGCCCCTCAAATTTCAACAGACTCCACAGATAATGAGATCAACTAGCAACTTTGACTACCATCAAATATCAAATACACTACTGAGAATTAAGGCAGTAACAAACAACTATAATCAAGTTAAACAAATCTATTCTATTTTAACTATGAAATTCAATACTAAGCTTAAAGGAAATTGGATCTTACAAATTTCCCCTCAGCAAGAACAGAGGGGATTTCCAAAGAAGCCTATCTTTTAGATAGGCTAAGCTCTTCCCAGTCTAGCTCAACTTATCAGAATTCCACCCTTGATCAATGATTCACAACACAGTTGACTATCGTTGACTTTTTGAATTTGTTGTGCAAACATGGAATGAAGCTCAACAAAAGCTTACACTAAGCTAGCAAGCTTATATAAGCTTTTAAAACTAGAAATCAACTTAATAAAAAGCTGATAATGTATATATATATATATATTTTTTTTAAATTTGATGATCAGAAATTAAATTCAACAAAAACTCAATAACCGAACTCAGTATCAATCAACTGTAACAACAATTAAAACATTAAAGTGAAAACTTTCATTAATTCAAATTAAAAATTACAAGGGAAATCTCTGAAACAGACTTTAGAAACTTAAACAGACTTAAGAAAATTACAATGAAAACTAAGTAAACATTTTGACAGCATAACTTTGCAAAATAAAAATTACATTCGAAAATGAAATAACCTTCTCCTATTTATAGGCCTAATCCGAACCTTCTGGGCTATGCCACGTTGGCGATCCTCGTGCTTCTTAGCTCCATATCCACCCTTAGATCATCTTGAGCATCATCAAAACGTTCTTGACCCTTAGATCACATTTAGTGAGGTGCTCGAACCAATAGCAAGCCGCCATCTGTCCCCGTGTGTGCTTGTTTGCTTCTGACACCTCCTGACACGCTCTGACATTCTAGAAGCCCTTTGATTTGACTATTAAGCCCTTAATTGCCGTAATTTTGTACTTGGGTAATTTAGGGTTCATGGTGAATTGGGGGTGAATTTGGGGATCGGATAAGAGAGAGATAAGGGGAAGGTGTGTTTGTTTTATCTTTCTTTTTTTTTTTTGACTATTTTTGACCGAGGTTTTTAGTTAAAAACACTTTGACCGGTTGTGAAGTATTTTATGGATCGGGTTATGGGTTGAGGATGTGGGCTGGATTGGTGTAAGTGGGTTGGGTTAGTTTGGATTGGGCTTGTGGAATTATTTAAAATGGGATCCGGTTTTAATGTTTTAAAAGAGTTAAGGGTTTTAAATGTAGGGACTAAATGTGTACGTTCTTTGATTTTCAAGGGACCTTTGCTGCCATATTTTTAAAGATGATCCAAGGGCTGAATTTGACAATCACTTATACTAGGAGGACCATGGTTGACTTTTTGAAAATATATTCTTTCCCGGTTCCGGTTCTGAGCCTATTCCGTATCTCGTGCTCGTTTTCTTGATTTTCTTGTGTCTTTTGTCAATTTTTACGATATCCATCCCTGCACATACAAAAACACAAAAACACAATATCTTTTGGCATTTTGGTCGGGTTTTTGGTTATTTTGGTCCGGTTTTGGTCTAGAAATGGTATGTGTTTAAGCACATACCAGGGCTCGTGGTGGATTACTGATCATTTTATTTCTTTTATTTCCTTTCTTTTCAATCCATCATTATTATATTCTTTGTCTATATCTTATGTTATTCCATTTGCACTATACCATGTATGCTCGTTTTCCTTTTACTTTCGTTTTCGTTCATTATATATCTGTTCACTGAGCTTTTTAAGCTCAGCCGCGTTTCTTTTTCCCACGGCAGGTTGAGTTGGAAGCTAAGTATGAGTGAAGAGACTTTTGGACTTAGAAGGCCTTGATAGTTATTTTGAAGTAGAGACTTGTAGAAGGATTTGCATTTGCAGACTTAGTATTTAGCTTTTGTTTCCTTTGTAACTTTGTAAATTACAGAATTTCTTTGTAACCCTTAAGAACCTTTGTATTATTGTGGATGTATGCTTTGTTTGATCTGATATGAAACCATTATTATGACATCTTTACCCTTATCGGGTTGGGGTGTTACAATAATACATTAAGTGTTTGGTTGTGTTTGTGATTAGAACCTAGCTTTTCAATTGAGACGCTATTAATACGTGTGTACATGAACGAAGAACAAGCTTCCCTTAGCTTGTGTTTTTTCCCCTACTCGACTTGTATAGGTCGATCCATCTTAAACCCAATTTAGGGTTTATATCTTGTTCTTGCTAGAAACCAAAAGGTACGCATCACTTTTAAATTTAGTTAATTAATTACGTGTATATAGATCTTGTGTTTCCGTTGCGTGCTTGATGTTATATGTTTATGTGTTTATAGTTTTATGATTCACATATTCCAACAGTAATAGCAGCGTGTCATGCTTTAGCTAGCAAAAGTAAAACGGTACTTTTGCGGCATTAAATGCTCTTATTCCTAAGACATGTCCAACCATGCTTTAAGGAACAGTGTTGATGACTGTAATACCTCGTAAAAATCTCATGTCATTAATAATGTTAATCACCGAATATTACCAATTTATGTTAAATAACCTTTTGTGCGGACTACATTTTTTTTTATTATATATATATATATGGCAACGATCACCAACGAATTCGAACTCACCACGAATAACTCACACGTATACCGACACCACTCCAATAACTGGTTACCTTAAAAATTTATGTCAGAAACACATAAAATATATTCTCCGTGTCAGTTTAAATTAAACGTATCCCAAACTGTATTTTCCGTACTAATAACTAACCCGAAAATCTTGGGGAACACTGAGATTTAACGGGACACGGGGTACACCTAAACTACTAAACAACAAATCCTCTTATAATATCTTACAAAATCCGTCCACCATCTAAAAAAATAAAAAATAAAATAAATAAACGATATAGGGAGAGAGAGAATAACCTCCCAACTCCCCCATCTTCTCCTTCATCCCCATTTCATGCTACAATCCTTATCACCTTCACAAATCTCCACTGCTTCAAATCCCGGCCTATAGATCGGCCTACACATCAAGACAATCAATTTTTATCTTCTTCCTCTTTTGTTTCTTATGTATTTGTCGCGTCCCAAAAGTCAACCATCCAAAGAATGTCGACATATCTTTCCAAGAAAAGGTTAGGAGCGTCTAGTGGGAGGAGAAAGAGGAATTGGGATGATACCAAACTAATCCTTTAAGAGAAGCATCCAATCCCAGCCACCCTCTTCACCATTCGAGATACAAAACACAACAAAAGGGTAAATTAGTGGTGAGGAAGAGAAGTGGGTCGCTTGGATTTGGGTGAAGTTTTCCTTAGTTTTCCCCCTCGTCAATCTCAGCCGAATCCCATTGTTTGTAAGACTTACTCTAAATTTTTGATTTCATCATTCTCGATTGTAATTGTTACTAGTTATTATGTTTTACATGTTTAAAATGATAATGTTATAATTTTTTTTCTGGGAATCTTGAATGGTTGCTACTGTCGAATGAGTTAAGGTTGTGGGATTAATGTTTTGATTTTGTAAATAGTTGGTGTGGTTAATTTTAATGAATGGCTAATAAAAATGTTAATCTTGGCTCGGTCTCGTTAATGTTTGGTCTCGTTCGTCATTGTTCTTGTTTCGTTCAAACACCTTGAGTCCAAAATCTTTGATAAATAGAGTTGCTGTAGTCTCAAAAGAAGAGTTGTTTTGATGTTAAAATGTGGTAAAACCACCCCGTTGGGTGTCCCATTGATCGATTATACGAGCCTCTAAAAGACCTCGTTGTATATACTAACGCTCGAAATTCTTTTGAGTCTTGTATCATCTCCACGAACCTTGGTCAGTTGTATGATAAATCTTTACTAGCCGTGTTACTTCAGAGTCTTAAAGACTCCCTTAGCCTGCGTTAAGTGAGGTCTAAGTCACAAATTATTTTTGTGTCGATATAAACTGCAAACAAAAGGGTCATGTGGTAAACAATCTGGTGAGTCTAAGAGTTTGATTTTGGGATTGATTTTGAAATGTAAATTCATTATGTGTCCCTCCTGTGCTTTGCGTTAACAGCACACCACAAGTCTATGTTCTTTTGGCTTTGTGGATTACTCGTTTAAATGAAACCCCTTGGTTGGGCCGCAGCCCACCAAGCAAACCCAACCTGTGAACCTTTCTTGTAATCACTACCTAGCCCACAGACTAAGTGTAATGCAAGGTCTGTTATTGGCGTTAAGCCCATTCGAATGACTGGGCCACAACCCACATTTGTTCCGTATATATATGCCATCGTCACTACTCGTCAACTAATAAAACACGGCAATTTTATATTTTTAAAACTCCATGATTTACTTAGATAAATGACGCTACTAAACATATTACTACATCACGCTATATAATTAGTCAACGCTACATTTATACATATATATAAACTTGACTTGAAAATTTCATAAAGAAAATACAAGTTATTTTCGCAAATATAGGAAATTGGAAAAAGCCGTTATTTATATATATGTCGCAATTATAAAAACACAAACTCATCTTCATAAACTTAACGATACATATACCTAGCAAATGACATGTTTTAATAAATTTAGAAAGCTATGGTTTTCAAATTCCTTCTATAAATTTTACCACCTATTCACACGAGTTACTTTCAAACATACACACATAACTTTTATTTTATCTTTCATACACACACATACTTTGTAAAATTCACATATACACGATTATAACATTCTCCGTCATGTCACCCAAGTCGTACTATTATTCGTTCTTTCCGAAATCCTTAGTTATTTTCAAACTAAGAATTTTCCATTCTTGTAATTCGTGCGTACTCTCAAGAGCCAATATTTTCAGATAACTTAGAAAAGACTTTTAAACTTAAATGCTGCCACACCAGCAACGATAACATAAACTCTTTAAATCTTTCAGATTTAACTAAACTTCGTAAATTCTTAAACTCTATTCGCGAACTAAAACAAACCATACTATCTAGGTCACGCGTTGGAGCAACTACACACCTTTTGAATTCTATTGCATCACAGATTCTACTACTACTAAGGTGAGTTCATAGTCCCACTTTTATTATGTTTTCAAATCCCGTGGGGAGATACATGCTATAAATCTGAACACAAATATTTTTGTATGCTATCCTGATTGATATTGCCAAGTTAATATTGCCTAAGTTACCACCCTGCCAAAAAGTCCCTCATATCATGAACCATTAATCACTTGTGAGTGAACGCGAATTCAGTGAATAGATCTATTGGAAGTTGACGACCCACTTGAAGTTAGCCTGAAATGGTAACCAAGCGCACTTTATTCGAATTATCAAGAGTTTGGCAAACTCCTACGACGAGGGCATTATCACCTACATCATTGCTATGATGTGGGCTATTTATATCATTTATTATTACACCCGATGTTAAGGTTTGCGTGTCATGAGGCTTAGGGCAATATATATTACACCACAATATCATTTATTGTTTTCACTACTATTTGACTTATGTTCAAACTATTTCAAACTATTACAAACAAAACACTGTGAATTCACTCAACCTTTGTGTTGACATTTTAAGCATGTTTATCTCAGGTATCTAAAGAAGCTAATGGCACGGAGTGGAACAGGTCCCCCTTTGGACGACGTCCAAAAACAAATGTTTTCATTCATCTTAAACATTTTCATTTTGTACCTTTAAATATTTTGATTCTGTTGTTGACAACTCTGATTTTAATTTGATGAATGATAACTAATTTTCACAAAACGTCTCTTTCGAGTCATTTTCTATAATTATGACTACGATCTAAGATGTAATACCCCAAATTAGACTTCCGCTGCTTCATTACGATTTTTGGGGTGTTACAATGACTGTTTACCTTTTTCTTTTCTTTTTTTACCAATGCTAGTACTATCTTTTTTTGGGTAAAGGGCCTCCACCCGGTAAAATATATTACTTAAAAAAACAGTTAAGTACAATGGAATATGGCTGAAATACCACATTAACCTCAAGCAACCGCTTGAATAACCACTAAATCATTCATGATAGGCTAAAAATGATCCAACTAGCTACACACAACTAGAAAACCTAAACAAAACCAAGCATAAACTAAGACATATCAATTTATGCTAACGAAAGGAAAAACGATATATCCAAGTCTAATGTCATGGGTGGCAGCAGCTTTTAAATGGGCCGCAGATACACCACAATTATCAAAGTAATCATCATCATAATCATTGTAGTCACATGTACCATCTTTCCATTGCTCCAAAAGACTCCTCTCGTTCCTTCCACTACCGAAATAATTAGTCTCGTTAGGATAATCCAGAACTTCATCGTCATTGCTATCAGAAACAACCACATTACCCACCTTAGAGAATGGGTTGCCCACCTTGGTTGAAGAAGTACATGTAGAGGAAGAGATACTATGCTTAGTAGCCGCAATCTGCTCCTTCTCTTTCAAATAAACCTTTTTTAAAGGTTTACCATCATCATCCACAAGAGTAACTTTCCCCTCAATAATTAGTTTTTCCAAGCTTCCTAATTTTCTCGACAATGGGAGTAGTACTAGTGCTACCATAGGGGTCGTCTCCATAACTCTCCCTCCAGCTTTCTAATAAACTCTTCTTCCCCCCACCTTCATTTCCATCCTTAGAAGAACTAGCAACAACAAGTATACCAGATGCTAAAAAACTAGCCGTATCGTTTTGGCAATCAAGAACCTCATCATCACTATCTTCTTCAGCCACCTTAATTTCCTTCTTGCTACCAACCTCGAAATCAGCCCCATCCTTAGGAGAAACACTTGCTGCACAAGGAATACCGTTATCATAATTATCGTCCATATCAAGAGCATCAAATGGGTTCGATGTAGCAATAATCGTCCCACTCGTACTCGCTTCTTTAGTGATTTTCTTCTTAGTAGCATCCGGCTTCTTCGAAACAGGTCTCCAAAATTTTGGTTTAGGCTTATTAAGCTAAACACCCCCAATAGGCCGAGAAGGAGCAACCACATTCTTCCCCTTAATCTTACGATTCTTTACCTCAATGAAACCATCATCCGTCTTTTCCAAATTAGTAGAAGTTCAGAAACCTTGGCTACCACATTAGTATTACTACGAACAGCCTCCTTAACACGATTTGGGCATTCAAACAAAGCATGTCCAAAAATTTTACATTCACCACAATGAGGAGATTTCCATTCATATTTGACATTAATAATTTTAGTAGTAAAACCATTACCTTCTTCATTTGGAATTCCCATTGTAACATGGCTTTTTAGTTCTGAATCTGCGCTTAATTCAACTAAAGCACGAGCAAAACTAATACGGCCCAAAGACTCGACACACATAGAGCGTGTAAAAGCATCTAACATAATAGGTTTCTGTACTTGCATAGCTATCAAGCTCAAACCATCCTTAGAATAAGCAACCAAAGGAACTTTATGCATTTTGATCCAAACTGGTACCTTGATTACCTCGTTCCTATTAAGGGATAAAGTGGGAATCCATTTGTTTAAAATAATGGGTGAGTTACGTATAATCCAAGGACCTCATTCCAGAACACGATCCACACCCTCCTTAGTAGCAAACTTAAAAAGAAAAAAACACAAGCACCATTCTTCATCAGCTTTTGCAAGCCAAATTTTCCCCATGTATTAGTAACATAATTCTGAACTAAAGGAAAATGTTACTAATACATAGGGAAAATTTGGCTTGCAAAAGCTGATGAAAGTTCCCGCCTATAAGTGTTTTACACTTATCTTCCTACGAAAGTTCTCGCCTATCCTTTAGTGACTTAGATACTGATGAGTGTCTAAATACTCATCATTTCTGTCACATTTTATCTGCAAAAACAATTAAAAACATGCAGATATGCTTCAAAATACAAAAAATATCATAAAATGTGTTTTTATATGATTCAGGAACAAAAAGATTGAAAACAAGTGAAAAACGAATAAAGTTTGCATAATTGTCATTTTCAGTCCCTGGAGTTTCACAAATTGGCAGAATTAGTCCCTGAAGGTTTAAAATGAAAGAAAAGTCAACTTTAGTCCTTGGGATATCAAACATGTTCACTTTTAGTCCCTGGATGAAAGTTTTCTAAAAATGGCAACTTTTACCCCTCAAGTTTCAAAATTGGCAAATTTAGTCCTCGGGTATTTAAAAAGTATAATTTATCAAATAAAACCCTTGTACTATTCACATGTTACAATTTAGCCCTTTTTATAACTTTGGTGAAATTACAAGTCCAACCCTTCAAGAATTCAGAAATTACAAGAATGGTCCTTTTGTTTAACATAAAAACCCAACCGGACCCTTATATATACAAACCCAAAAATAACCCAACCCACACAATCCTATAACCCAGTTACATACCCTAAGCCCACAAGCCCAATCCTTAAATAAACCAAACCCGACCCAACCCTCTTATTTAAACCCAGAGTTTGACTTCGGTCAAACTCATCCCTTCTAATACCGCCCCGCCAAAACCAATACCACCATCTCCACCGCCTCTCTGCAATACCACCACACCTCACCACCTTCCACCTATCCCACCTTACCTAACAAACCAAAAGGCATTAATTGCCTCTTCCCCATCACCTCAGACCAGAGATAGTGGATTTTTCCACTATCTCAATTTTGGCGCCAAAAGTAAAATCAAAGGCTGAGATGATTTCAAGACCAACCAAGTGCTGGGATTTGTTCAGAGAATGAAGACAAAGGAAACCCTAATAGTTTAGTATAAATAGAAGCTTATGTAAGCCTTTTATAGCAAGTAGATAAATTAGCATAAATCGTATTTCAATTTCAGTAGTGATAATTTGTAATCTCAAGTTTTAACAATCAATACAGGTTAAATTTAGTATGTTTGTTGTTAATCTTTGTCCAATTTCCAATAGATAATGATAATGCTAAGTTTTTAAATTTCATGTTGTATTGAGAATTCGAACCTAGATAATTGATAATTGAAATAACTTCTCAGTTGTTTCTATAAGCTTATGCAAGCTTATTATAGCTTGTGGTAAGTTTATATTAGTGTAAACCTGTTCTAATTCAAGAAATGGAGAAAAGTCAAAAAAAGTCAACATAAGCTCTCAATAAGCTCTTCTGAAGAGAAAAGCTATTTAGGAAGGCTTTTCTTGGGTTTTCTAGCTTGTGTGAACAAGCTAGGTGTGTTCTTGGTCCTTGGTTCTCTGTGTCATAGCCAATCAGTTGTAAGCTTTCTAAATTTTTAGCATTAAACAATAGTGTACTGTTCAACAGCTTATTATTAGCTTATTATTATTGTTATATGCTTTTTACTAGTTTCTAAGTTTATTTCATTAGTTGTATCAGTAGTTATTTAGTCTTTCTTTCATCTTGCTTAAAAAAAACTATAAAAATCCAAAAATAGACAAATATAGGATTAGCTTGGTAAATTGCTTATTTTCATGTTTAAAGCTACTTATTAGAGTCTAAATAAGTTAATTAATCAGTAAAACTAGAAATTATAGTCTAAATATTGTGTTTCACTTGGTAAAATCATCACAGATCATATAAAGGGGTGTTTGGTTTATGCAGTCAACAAACTCACTTAAGCTTGTACTGTTCATTGACCACTTTCCCAACTTGGACCTAGCTTAAATAAGTCATATTAAGCTGTTTTTAAGTTCACATTAGTAGATTAAAAGGATTTCATAGTTTTGAGACCTCTGTGCAAATCTGCACAACACAAGCTCAGTATACACTGAGCAGACATAGCCCTTGTTCTCAGCTTGTTATTGGCTTATGCAAATAAGCTGAGGCTTTGATTTTTAGTTTACAAGTAGTACATATAGTAGGCTTTAAGATTCTGAGCTTGGATTCCATTTCCTAGCTTATTAGATTGCTTAAATCAGGCCTGCAAATTTCCCTTTTCTATAGCAGTACCTTATAGCAGTACCTTGCATAGTTTTTCCCACCTGTTCTAGGGCTTAATTGGACTTCAATTAGCCTATTTGAGATAAGGCTTTTTGGTTTTTAAGATAGCCAGTAGTACTGAGGAGCTTTTGCCCCCATTAGTTTGCATCTCAATAGCTTATTGGAGTGCTTAATTAGGTCTGCTAGTTGGGGTGTTTGCCTGATTTTTCTGCATAACTAGTGCATCTGCCAATCTGCTTATCAGCTTAATTTATTGTGCTTATTTGTATTTTTAAGTTGTTTTATGCTTAATATAGTTGTTTAATCTTGTTCTGAGCCTTTGGTTAAGTTTTGAGCTTATTAGCTTATTTTTAGCTTATTTGCCCAACTGCTTATCTGCCCAACTGCTTATTAGGGTTTAGTAGACTTTTGATTTTAATTTTCCTTCATTAAGAATATTAATTTAGACTTATCTTGAATTTTTCAGATTTTTCCTAAGTCATTTGATATTTTTAATCCTTTTAATTAGTTTATAATAGTAATTAAATCATAATAAATAGAATATTAATCAGAAAAATATAATTTTAATTTCCATAATTTTCTTTTATTAAGTAGAATCTAGGAAAAATATAATAAACTCTGTAGACTTTAAGAAAAATAAAATAGAAAATAAGTGATAGCTTCAATTTAATAGATTTTATCTTTTTAAATTTTTAATTAAGCATTTTTCATTTTTATAATTTTCTTAGCTTCTTTTCATCTTATAGTATTTATAGAAAAAGTTTTAGATTTTTCTTTGTTCATTTAGTATTTATTATAAATTAAAATAGTTTAAAAGGTAATTAAATAATAAATAATTAATAATAATTAAATATAAAGTGTAAAAAAATATAATTTTAGTTTTAAAATAAGTTTTAAGTAATTTTACACTTCTAGGATTAATTTTCTAATATTTCAGTTTTTGTCCCATTTAAGATTTCCCGTTACGCGTTTTTAGTTTATTAATTCGCGTTTAATTTTCTTGTGTATATTTGTTTTTAATTTGTCAATTAGATATAAAAAAGCAAAATCCAAAATATCTAATCATCTGTCACTCTAATCCTAACTTTCCACAGTTTGCCCATTCACACCTCGTTGGAAAACGATCCGAGTAATCACTTACCTGGTTTCACACTACACACGAACTTGAGTTTTTGCAAGTATCCTTTTTCACAAAGGGGTGATTTGTATTTATTCACGTGTATCCATCGTTGCATAATATTTATACGTACGTTTTAGCACGGATCAAATACTTTTACTAAGTATCTAAGTTTCAAGATGTCTTGTATTTGTTGAGGAGATCTTTAGAGATTTAGTGAGTTATTGTCATCATTCACTCACACCATCATCATTTTCTTGGTTCATGTGTGTTGGGAATAAAATGTTTAAGTCAAAGAGCCTGCCAAAGATGTCAAAGAGCCTGCTAGTTGATTTTGAAGAAGTATGAAGATGTACTAACAGTACCTTCTGGGTAGAAGGTACTGCTAGTTGATAAAGGGCCTGCCAAGCTTTATGTCAAGTTGATAGATATTTTGTAATAGATATTTAGTTGAATTATTAGTCTTTGTACATTGTTATACGTTAAGTAGAAGTTGTTTAGTCTTCTGTGGTTCACAGAAGAATATTACAGAGTTGTACATTGGTAGTTGTATTTAATTGTAGGCTAGAATAGTCAAAGTAACATATTATATTCAACCACTTGACAACTTGTAATTAGGGTACCTTATTGTATAAAAGGTTCTCTAAGACACCACTTCATGCATGCATCTCTCCAACTATTAACCAAAACCGAACTATCTCTCAAGTAACTTAGTTACTCAATTCACAAATCCTTTTACAATTTAAGATTCAAGATTACTTTGTAATCCTGGTGATAGTTAGATCATCCGTATTATTTCATCAATAATATTGAATCGTTTTGTGTTAACTAAAGTTGTGTTCCTTGTTCATTGCATACTCACGTTTACATAAACTCACCACCTTGTGTTCTTTTAAGTGTGTTGTAGTAGATTCCGCATGCTAAACACATTCATACATAAATATCTCTCAAACACGTTACTAAAATTCACATCCCAAGTGTTTGAACACAATCAACCTTTCCACAAGTGGTATCAGAGCTAGGCTGATATTTACAAATTAAAAGAACAATGGATGTTGAACATATTCAAACAAATGTTGCAGCTAAACTTCCATTACTCAAGCAAAATGAGTTTGATATGTGGCGACTAAGGGTAGAACAATACTTTCAAGTGCAAGATTATGCACTTTGGGAGATCATTGAAGAAGGCAACTCATTTAAACCCTCAATCACCACTACAACAGTAAACGATGCTCTTGTAACACAAATACAAACAAGCCCATCAAATGCAGAAGAAAGAATTCAGAAGCGAAATGATCTAAAAGCCAGGAGTATGTTACTGATGACTATTCCAAATGATCAGCTTTTGATCTTTAACAAATACAAAGATGCTAAAACCCTTTTTGAAGCTATTGTGGCTAGATTTGGTGGTAATGATGCTACCAAGAAAACACAGAAAACTCTTCTCAAACAGCAGTTTGAGAACTTCACAGCTACAACAAATGAGTCTTTGGACAGTATGTTCAATAGACTTCAGAAGCTTTCAAGCCAGTTAGCAATCCATGAAGTGATGATAACTCAAGAAGACCTAAACTCCAAATTTCTTAGGAGTTTACCTTCAGAATGGTCCATGCATGTCATTGTCTGGAAGAACAAGCCAGATATTGACCAGATGAGTCTTAATGATCTCTACAACAATTTTAAAATAGTAGAGCATGAAGTAAAGAAGACTACTGGGTCAAGCTCAGAAAATATGGCTTTTGTTTCATCACCAAGCACCTCAAAGGTTGTTAATGAAGAAAAAGATGGCAGAGAAGAAGGTACTGCCAACACAAACTTTGGTACTGCTAGTACTTCCAGCAGTACCAAAACCATTTTAGATGAAACAATTGGGTGTGCTTTTCTTACATCTCAACACAATGGGTCCATATTAACTTTTGAAGATCTTCAAGAGATTCATGAAGATGATCTTGAAGAAATGGACATTAAGTGGCAACTTTCACTTCTGAGCATCAGGGCTAAGAAGTTGTTGATGAGGACTGGTAAGAAGATAATTATAAATGGAAATGAGCCTGCTGGGTATGATAAGTCAAAAGTGGAGTGTTACAACTGCCACATGAAGGGTCACTACTCTAGAGAGTGTAGAAGACCTAAGAAGCAGGATGACAAGGGTAGAGGGTTTGAGCAAAGGAATAAAGGAAGCTTTGAGAAGAAAGAAAGCTTTGAGAGCAAGAGTAAGGAAGTGGAAATTGCTGAACCTAAAGCAATGGTTGCTATTGATGGCATGGGTTTTGATTGGAGTTTCTTGGGTGAAGAAGAGTCAACTTCAGATGAATTAGCTTTGATGGCTTTCTCCACTCCTGAGGTACAAACTATCAAATGTTCTAATAATTGTGAATTTCTTAAAGAATTAGAATTTATAAGAAAATCTTATGATGCTCTGACATTAGAACATAGAAAAACACATCAAACCTTAGTTGATTATAAGTGTGGTATGGCCAAGCTTGAAAAACAAATCATTCACTTTAGAGAAAATGAACTTACCTTTTCTGATGCAAAAGCTATTCTTAATAGACAAATATTTTTGAAAGATTCAGAAATAGAAATGCTAAGAACTGAGTGCACTAAAGTGACATTGGCTAGAGATAATATTCAACTGACTGTTACCAAATTAGAAATTGCTTCTGATTGCACTAGAAGCATAGTTGAAAATCAGATGAATAAAAGAATAAAATCTGGGATAGGATACAATAAATGTCCACCTCCTTATAGAGGAATTCCTTGTCCCCAAGGTATTGACCTTGCAGAATCAGGTTTACATGAATTTATTAACAAACCATTGGCTAAACCTGTAGAGAAAAGTGAACCTTCTGAGAGTGCTAAGAAAGCCTCACTCTCTAACAAAAAGGTGCTCACTAAAAACAAATCAGATATTCTAATCATTGAAGATTGGGTATCTGATGATGATGAAGATGAGACTGTTCCTATCAAAGGAATCAAAGTAGGACCAATCAGTCCTAAAAGAGCAGAAATTAAGGCTAAGGCTAAAGCTGTTTTGAAAACAGTTGAAAGTTGTGAAAAATGTAATAACAAACCTAGGGGAAGCCAAAGAAATTGGAACAACCTTAAGTCACAACAACTAGGTGATGACTTTGTTATGTTCAATAAGGCTTGTTATTACTGTGGTAGCTTTAATCATCTTCTGCTTATTGTAATAATTGGGTTTCTGGGAGTAAATCAAAGTCTAAAACAAATGTTACTCACCCCAGAAAAAGTTTTGTTAAGTCTAACTCTCCAAAAGTTAAACATACTGTTAGACAAAATAAGCCTGTTATTACAAAACCAACTGATAAGGGTACAAGAAACACTTTCAAATATGTACCAAAAGTTGAGAATAGTCCTATTCAAAAGAAATCTGTGGTCAAAACACAAATTTGGAAAACCAAAAACCAAAAGGTCCTGCTAGACCAAATGGTACTGCAAATGCCAAAATTGGTACAAATAGACCAAAGACCACACAATGGATTAAAAGGGAAAGTGCTGTTAAGTCCTCAGCATGTTGGATCTAGAAACCAATCCAATCAAAAGGTGCATCAACAATCCTGAAAAGGTTTGATTTCATTGATGCAAGAGGCAAACCCAAGTCTGTCATGGCTTGGGTACCCCAAGGAAACTAATATGTTTATTCATGTGCAGGAACATTCATCTGATATTGGAGATCAAGGATATGTAGATAGTGGATGTTCAAGGCACATGACAGGCAACATGTCATTCCTCTCAGACTTCAAAACATTTGATGGAGGATATGTTACCTTTGGGGGAGGAATAAAAGGAAAGATCACTGGTAAAGGTACTATCAAAACCAGTAAACTAGATTTTGAAAATGTGTATTTTGTGAAAGAACTTCAGTTTAATCTCCTTAGTGTCTCACAAATGTGTGACAAAAAGAACAATGTTCTATTTACTGACAATGAATGTATGGTTCTTTCTTCTGATTTTAAAATGCCTGATGAGAGTCAGATCCTTCTTAAAATCCCAAAAAGGAACAATATGTACAGTGTTAATTTAAAGAACATTGATCCTAAGGAGAGTTTAACTTGTTTGGTAGCAAAAGCCTCATTGGATGAATCTATGATTTGGCATAGAAGGCTTGGTCATGTAAACTTTAAAACAATAAACACTATTGCAAAATATGATTTGGTAAGAGGTTTACCCAAAAAGATTTTCCAAAATGACCAAACTTGTGTTGATTGTCTAAAAGGCAAACAACATAGAGCTTCTTGTAAGCCCAAGACCCAAAACTCTATTTCTCAGGCTTTTAATACATGCTTCATATGGATCTTTTTGGTCCTACTAATGTGTGTAGCTTGAATGGTAAAAGATATTGTCTTGTTGTTACTGATGATTATAGCAGATTCTCTTGGGTTTCCTTTTTAAGATCTAAACATGAAACTAGTGAGATTCTTAAATCTTATATCACTGAGGTAGAAAACCAATCTAATAAGAAAGTCAAAGTCATCAGATGTGACAATGGGACAGAGTTCAAGAATAGGGTTATGGATGACTTTTGCAAGGAAAAAGGCATAAAAAGGGAATTTAGTGTAGCTAGAACCCCACAGCAAAATGGAGTAGCAGAAAGGAAGAATAGAACACTTATAGAGGCTGCTAGAACTATGTTAGTAGACTCTAAGTTACCTATTTCATTTTGGGCTGAAGCAGTTGGTACTGCTTGTTATGTACAAAACAGGGTTCTTGTGACAAAGCCACATAGAAAGACACCTTATGAACTTTTCTTTGGTAGAACACCATCTTTAAGTTTTATGAGACCTTTTGGTTGTCATGTCACTATTCTCAATACCAAAGATCATTTAGGCAAATTTGATGGAAAAGCAGATGAAGGCTATTTGATAGGGTATTCCTTGCAGAGTAAGGCCTATAGAGTGTTTAATACTTGCACTAGGCTAGTGGAAGAGAATCTTCACATAGAGTTTCAAGAGAAACTAACAAATGTGAAAGGAATTGGACCAGATTGGATGTTTGATATTGATAGGCTTTCAGAATCTATGAATTATGTGCCTGTTACAGGTACAAATACTAATGATGATGCAGGTTTTGAAGATAATGTTGAAACTCCTAAAGATCAAGATTACATCTGGATGCCAATTTGGAAAGGAATGGATCTATCTTCAAGTCAAGAAGAACCTTCAAACACAACAAATGAAGGCAATGAAGATGATCATGGAACTTAGAATCAAGAGAATCAAGAAAGTGGTGCAAATGACAATGGTACTGCTAGTTCATCAGATGGTCCTGCTAGTTCAAGTATTGATACTGCTGAGCCATTGAATGTTCAAATAGATGATTCTTCACCAGAAGAAGTGGGGATTGGCAATCTTCCATTTACATATGAAGTTCCAACAACACATAACACAAGAATCCTCAAAGATCACTCAACTGATGATGTGATTGGTAGCCTGGATTCTGGTGTTAGAACAAGATCACAAGTTGGTTTATCTCAAGTCTTGACTTCAGAAGAAGAAGGGTTTATCTCCTCTATTTATGAAGAAAAGAATCATGATATTGCCAATATATGCCTGTTTTCATGTTTTCTA
Source organism: Artemisia tridentata subsp. tridentata (assembly GCA_021014915.2). Classification (NCBI taxonomy): domain Eukaryota; kingdom Viridiplantae; phylum Streptophyta; class Magnoliopsida; order Asterales; family Asteraceae; genus Artemisia; species Artemisia tridentata. The sequence goes on along the minus strand of CP139508.1, from coordinate 29,560,218 downwards.
TCTCAGGCTGAACCCAAAAACATAAACAAAGCTTTAGATGATGCAAGTTGGGTGGAAGCAATGCAAGAAGAGCTTCTCCAATTCAAGATTCAGAAGGTTTGGATATTGGTTGATTTGCCCAAAGGTCATAGGGCAATTGGAACCAAGTGGGTGTTCAGAAACAAGAAAGATGAAAGGGGTATAGTGATCAGAAACAAAGCAAGATTGGTGGCCCAAGGATATACTCAAGAAGAAGGGGTAGATTATGAAGAAGTGTTTGCTCCAGTTGCAAGACTTGAAGCAATTAGGCTATTCTTGGCCTATGCTTCATTCATAGGCTTCACTGTCTATCAAATGGATGTTAAGAGTGCATTTTTATATGGTGAAATTGAAGAACCAGTGTATGTCTCTCAACCTCCAGGCTTCATTGATGCAGAATATCCAGACAAGGTTTATAAGGTTACCAAGGCTCTTTATGGCCTACACCAAGCTCCTAGGGCATGGTATGAAACATTGGCTTGTTTTCTACTAGAAAGTGGATTCCAAAGAGGCAGATTGATCCAACTTTGTTCATCAAAAGAACAAAGAAAGACATCTTGCTAGTGCAGATTTATGTTGATGACATTATCTTTGGATCAACAAACCAAGACTTGTGTGTAGAATTTGAAAAACTTATGCATAGTAAGTTTGAAATGAGTTCCATGGGGGAACTTACTTTCTTTTTGGGTCTCCAAGTGAAACAATCTCAAGAAGGCATATTTATCAGCCAAGATAAGTATGTAGCAGAGATCCTAAGGAAATTTCAGTTTGCTGATTCTAAGGTTGCAAGTACACCAATGGATGCAGAAAAAGGGCTACTCAAGGATGCTGAAGGAGAAGATGTGGATTTGCACAATTATAGATCAATGATTGGGTCTTTGATGTACCTTACATCATCAAGACCAGATATCATGTTCTCAGTATGTGTATGTGCAAGGTTTCAAATACATCCCAAAGTCTCTCATCTCACAGCAGTCAAAAGAATCTTTAGATATCTTAAGGGTCAACCTAGGTTGGGTCTTTGGTATCCAAGGGAATCATCTTTTGAATTGGTGGCTTATTCGGATAGTGACTATGCTGGTGCAACTCTAGACAGAAAATCCACAACTGGTGGATGTCAATTTCTTGGTTGCAGACTCATCTCTTGGCAATGCAAGAAACAAACAATGGTGGCCAACTCTACAACTGAAGCAGAATATGTTGCTGGTGCAAGTTGTTGTGGGCAAGTTCTTTGGATCCAAAATCAAATGCTTGACTATGGGTACAATTTTCTTAACACCATTATTTATATTGACAATAGCAGTACTATATGTATCATTAAAAACCCAGTTCAACACTCAAAAACAAAACACATTGAAATCAGACACCATTTCATAAGGGATTGCAATGAGAAAAGGTTAATTCAAGTTATTAAAATTGATTCTGAAAAGAATTATGCAGACCTTCTCACCAAAGCTTTTGATTTAGGTAGATTCAAATATCTTGTAGGAGGTATTGGAATGATAAATCTTTGAAAAACATGTGTTTTTGTACATAAAATTAACTGGTATTGGCTTTTAAACATGGTACTGCTAGTTAGTCAATAGGTACTGTCAGTTCATAATTGGTCCTGCTAGTATAAAATTTGCTATGTTTTGTTCATATTGATGCTTAAATGTTTAAAATGCTATAGATCAAGTGCTTTGCACTTTGTTCTTTTGGTTTGCAACTAACACATTTCAGGTTGATAACAAAACAAGAGATCTTTCAAACAAAAAGGGGAAACAAAAGTTATATTAATCTCAGGGGAGGAAATAATAGCCCAGAATGGAAGAAAAACCAATTTATGAAAGAAAAAGACAAGAGCATACAAGATGATGCAGAGGTTGAAAAAGATAGGATTAGATCACATATCTAGAAGGGATGAAGCATTCCTAAAGGAGAAAGTTCTATCTAGATCAAACTAAGGAAAGTTTCAACTCAAAGGCATGCTAATAGATGATTTCACTTGTTGAACCAATCATCCAAGATACACAGCATCATTGTCTTTTTAATTTCCTCCATCCAAGGAAATTGCACCATCTTTAGGCCAATATGGCTTTTGGTATTCAGTTCACCAAGTTTTTACAAACTTAAGAGCTGGCTAGTCCATAAGCAAACGGCTTTTGGTAAAGACAAATCAAATCCGTTGATGGTTGATAGTTTACCAAAAACTATATGGTTGTTAACTAACCATACTTAATTGTAAATAGTTAGCTAGTCCTTAAGCAAACGGCTTTTGGTAAAGACAACTCAAATCCGTTGATAGCTGGTAGTTTGCTAAAAACTATAAGGGATTTTTATAAAACTTTCAAAGGTACTGGTAGTTCAAAAATGTATGGTACTGCTAGATAGCCGTTGAGCCTGTCAGAAAAAGTTTTAGCCGTTGGGCCTGGTAGTTAAAATTAGCCGTTGGGGTAGTTATGTAAATTACTGATGATTATATTATATTATATTTCACATATAAAAGATCTTTTTAACCGCCTTTTCATTTACTTATTATAATCTTTCTTATTGTCGGTTAAAAGTAATTCACACATATCATCTTTCATCAGTCCTTATCATAATTCACATATACCTTTCATCTTCTACCAGTACTACCAACAAATCCCACCATCATATTCAAAATTTTCATTATGGATTCCACAGTTGTTCTAAACTTTGTCCAACGTCACAATCAATTAGCATTTTTGGAGAAGTCAGAGGATAATGCCTCTTTTCATCAAGTAGTAGACTTTTTAAATAACTCCTACATCAGGTTTGCTTTACTAGTCAATCCCACTATTTATGAATCTCAAATTACACAATTTTGGAAAACAGCTAAAATTGCAACTTCTGAAAATGGGGAACAAAGAATTAAGGCCAAAGTGGATGGCAAACATTTGACTCTTACTGAGTCATCCATAAGAAGACATCTTCATTTGGATGATTCTGATGGTATTAGTCAGTTGCCAGATACTGAAATTTTTGAAATTTAGAAAGAATGGGGTATCATGCTACTTCCACAAAACTCACTTTTCTAAAGAAGCATCTTACTCCACAATGGAGATTTTTGATTCACACAATCCTTCATTGTTTGAGCCAGAAGAAAACCTCTTGGGAGCAATTTAGTGGAAACATAGCTTCTGCTCTCATCTGCTTGGCTACAAACAAAAAATACAATTTTCCAAACATATTTTTGAAGGATTGATTAAAAATGTGGATAGTGAAACAAAGTTTTTGATGTATCCAAGATTTATTTCATCCATCATTGCAAAATCAAAACATTTGTTGCTTCCCCATCACACTCTTTATGAAACACCAAAACTTTCTCACAAAGTATTTTCAAACATGAGAATTGGTTTTAGAGGGGAAGAAATACCACTATTTGATGAAATGTTACCACAACATCCAGAAGAACCAACACCATCAACTGAATCACCATCATCTAGTTCTTCAACTGGTTACATCTCACCAACACATCAAACATCACCAATACCATCTCCAGTACCATCAGCAACACCACCAACATCATCACATCATGTATCACAAACCCAATCACCTCAGACTGTGCAAGAACTAAAACAGAAGGTGAAGCTCTTAGAAGATGCTCTTAAAAATCAAAACAAGAAATTTTCTGAGATCAACATCAAATTAGTCAAGAGGGTGAAGAAATTGGAGGTTCAAGTGAAGAAGCTAAAGGGTAAAAGATCTGCAAAGGTTGTTTTATCTAGTTCTTCAACATCAGATGCTGATAGGTTAGGTCACTCTTCCAAAAAGGGGAGGATGGATAGTTCTGAAGATGAAGAGGAGGCTCAATTTGAATTCCATGAAGGAACTCAAGTTTATGATGAAGAGCCTGCTGATGCAGGGCAAGAGCCTGCTGGGCCAGAGCAAGAGCCTGCTAGGATAGAGACACTATTGGCTATGGAGTACAAAGGGTCTGCTGAGAAAGTGTACAAGAGAAAGAGGGACTTAGAGCCTCAAGAGGATTTGTTTGTTCAAGGGAGGTCATTTATTGCTGATGAGCAATCTTCTGCTCCATCTCAAGAACCAACTCCAAAGGATAAGGGCAAGAGCATTATGGTTGAAGATGAGCCAAAGCCCAAGAAGTTAAAAAGAACAGAGCAAATTCAGATGGCTTTAGGAGAAGAAGAGGCCAAAAGGGTTCATGAAGAAGAACTGAAAGCATTTGAAGCTTCAAGAATGCTTACAGAAATGAAAGAGAATAAAGATGCTGCTCAGACTCTTCTTGATACTCAAATTGCTCAAGAAACCTTTGATGCACAGATGCAATGGATTATTGCTAATGATCCAATTGTGAAAGGCCAAGCATCAATAATAGTGAATGACAAGAATCTCAATTCTGATGAGAAAACAGCAGAGCTTGAATCTTTTATCAACAAGAAGTATAAAGAAGCAGCTCTGGCTGACATTTTTGAAAAGATGAAAGAAAGTGAGAAAAGAGGTTTTAAGGTGGGAAAATCATGGAAAGATCAAGTGACATTTATGAAGAGATTTCTAAAAGGTCAAGCAAATTGGACTGATTATCAACTGAAGAAGAAATCTAATGATGAAATCTACTACTTGTATCTTCAAGCCTACAAAAGTCTTTACTACAAAGTTCCATCTGATGCAAAGCCCTCTATGAAGAAGCAAGATGCTCAGAAGAAAGAAGTAGCAAAATTGGACTCAGAGCAAGTAAGTAAGATGTTAATTACTTTGCCAACTATCATACATGTTGATCCAATTAGCTGTAGACGCCCTATTATAGATTGGGAGATCAACCATGATAGATTAGGAAAGTCATGGAAAATAATAAGGGTTGGGGGTCAGTCTGCTATCTTTAAGAATTTTGAAAATCTAGTTAGAGCATGTGACAGAGCAGACTTGGAAGAATTGTGGAATCTAGTGCAGATTAGGCTAGACACAAATTCTAGTACTGATGTTAAGGAACAGGAACTATGGGTAGAATTCAATAGGATGTTTGATCCTGATCCCAAAGATGTTCATTGGAAATTTCCCTATTATGATCCTTCAACAACATGGGAATTTCTAAGCCTTAGCAATATTCATCATCTTTACACACAAAGTGGGATAGAACTCTTCATGTTAGCTGAGAAAGAGTATCCACTTAGTTATGAAGTGCTTAAAACTATGATCTCCAAGAGATTAAGATGTGACAAAGATGAAGAGAATTCAGAAATTGTTCAAAGTTTGCTGAGGAGCATATTTGAGCAATGTGAAAGAAAAAGGAAGAACAGAGAGTGAAGGTTTTTGGAAGAGTTCCCTCAAATCCTCAAGGTATGTATTTTATTCATCAGAAACTTGTGTATTTTAATGGAAATAACAAGTTTAGGGGAGGATTGTTGGGAATAAAATGTTCAAGTCAAAGAGCCTGCCAAAGATGTCAAAGAGCCTGCTAGTTGATTTTGAAGAAGTATGAAGATGTACTAACAGTACCTTCTGGGTAGAAGGTACTGCTAGTTGATAAAGGACCTGCCAAGCTTTATGTCAAGTTGATAGATATTTTGTAATAGATATTTAGTTGAATTATTAGTCTTTGTACATTGTTATACGTTAAGTAGAAGTTGTTTAGTCTTCTGTGGTTCACAGAAGAATATTACAGTGTTGTACATTGGTAGTTGTATTTAATTGTAGGCTAGAATAGTCAAAGTAACATATTATATTCAACCACTTGACAACTTGTAATTAGGGTACCTTATTGTATAAAAGGTTCCCTAAGACACCACTTCATGCATGCATCTCTCCAACTATTAACCAAAACCGAACTATCTCTCAAGTAACTTAGTTACTCAATTCACAAATCCTTTTACAATTTAAGATTCAAGATTACTTTGTAATCCTGGTGATAGTTAGATCATCCGTATTATTTCATCAATAATATTGAATCGTTTTGTGTTAACTAAAGTTGTGTTCCTTGTTCATTGCATACTCACGTTTACATAAACTCACCACCTTATGTTCTTTTAAGTGTGTTGTAGTAGATTCCGCATGCTAAACACATTCATACATAAATATCTCTCAAACACGTTACTAAGATTCACATCCCAAGTGTTTGAACACAATCAACCTTTCCACAATGTGCTTCACTCACTGAGTTCCGCCTCAAAAAGTGTTGAGTCTTTCTTTAGACTCTGAAGATGACTCCTTGAATGCTTCTTTCCATTTAGGGACTTATGTTTACACTTAAGGTATTTATTATTCAAATCATAGTCGAAGATCATTGGGCAATGAATTGGCCCAACTGTAGTAAGTAATTATATACCATTAGTAAGTAATTATATGGTCTTTCCTTCAATATATACCCTTTACTCACCGGGCTATTATAGCAATTATATAGCATTCGCAGCCAAATTTGACACTAATCATCTATGAAGTTTTTAAAACTTCGTACAAAGTTGTGAGTTCTACCATTTTGCCACCTCTAGTGAGCAAGAGACCAGTTCTCAATAAATGAGGGTTTTAATGATATTAGTTTGAGCTAGCAATGTATTAAAGTGAATTGGAATTTACGTTATATCATTTTATTTTCAAAAGATCACAAGTGAATGCAAAACAAGACCAATTCTTGGTGTTGATGTTCTTCACAGGATCAAACGGATTATACTTTTGCAAGCTGTGGGTTGTGACTTATTTCGTCTCCATTTCAGTAGGTTCTAATGTTTATTTTAGTTATAAGGAAGGAATGATATGTCACACCCCCAAAATCGGGTCCAGCGGAAGCTTACGTGTCGCTGGGGTGCAACTCAATTGGTATCATAACACAAGTGTAAAGAACGGTTTTCACATCAATCATTTAGAATATATTTGAGAAGTCAAAAGTGTTAAATTTACATTATGAAAAGTGGTGCGGAAGTTGGCCCATAAAATAAGTTAAGCGGTCCCAAATGTTTTATCAGAGTCTTCTATGACCATGCCATGCCCTGCCAAAAGCCTCCAGTAGCGTGCTATCGCTTAGTTCCTGAAAATACATGCTAAAGTGTCAACACGAGGTTGGTGAGTTCATAGAGTTTATTTAACAAGTAAAGTATTCGAATAAAGATTTTCCCAGCAAAGGCATTGTAAATCCACTCAGTTGCAAATCCCGCCCATAACAACACTTGCAACCTGTGTGTTTACAACCCACTGCTAAAATATAGCTTGAGTAAGACATGTAAGTATACGATATGCGTTCTATATCACTAATAGACCTTATGCTGCTCACTAGGAGACTTATCAATGCTGCTCACGAGGAGACTTATCAATGCTGCTCACGAGGAGACTTATCAATGCTGCTCACAAGGAGACTTATCAATGCTGCTCACGAGGAGACTTATCAATGCTGCTCACTAGGAGACTTATCAATGCTGCTCCCGAGGAGACTTATGTACGGCTACCCCAAGTGTTTGATACTTAGGTCCGCGAAATGCTTTCAAGAGTAACGCAAGTAAGTTTAACACAATCATGTACGTACGCAAATAGTTTAAGCATGTATCTCCCCCAAAAGTTCAAAACGTATAAAGTAGGGGCTATGAAACTCACCTGATATGATAGCACAATGATCACAATGGATATGATGCAAATGAGGCTCGGTCTCTAACTGCGACCTATTATGAATGATATGATCTAATATAAGTAAATGAAATGCTTCTACTCATGCATTTACGTATGTTAACGATACCACTCGTTGGTTTTGAAAATAATGTTTATCGTCGAAAACTACATTTTTGACATCTCGGCAAGTCATATACTATATTTCGGGTAAAAATGTTGAAACGTTACTCCACGATCCCTATTTGTTGTTCTATCGTCAAATATAATAGTTTCGTCGCAAAATATCACTTTTACAACTTGTGAAAATATGACCAAACGGCCTCGCAAAACTAGTCGTAAAATATTGTACGTTGAGAGTTAGTAATAGAACTTGACGTTTTTGAAATCCTTGTAACATAATCTCTCAGCCGTCTCCTTTGACTTTTGATCATACGCGTCTCGATCATGTAGATAATCGGTCATCAACTTGGCGACTTGCTAGTTTTACACTTTTTATTTTCATATAATGGTTGTTTTTCTGGGAAACTAGAAAAATCATATCTTTCTCGTTATAAGTCCGATCAACAAACGGTTGATTGATTTGGAAAGTAGGCCGGGTATACTTCGTTTCACCTGAAGGAATTTATGGCCCAAACCGACTCGCTCAACGGGAAAATGGCTCGTAAGATGGTGCCTCGCAAAAACTGTTTACACTTGGAAAATATTTGAGTTATAGTGAGGCTGTCAAAATAAGTGTTGTTAGTCGGCTTTTCAAAAATTCATATCTCGGTCGTTACAAGTCCGTTTTCAACGTTCTTTATATCCACGCGTTCGTCATAACATGAACTAACATATTTTCAGTGGCTCGGCTCAGCTAGACTACGGCTAACGCCTCGTTCTGTCCCTTGAAGTTCGGCCAACAGCACGCATTTTCTGGAAATAATAGTTTTTGTCGCCTAACTTTAAAACTTCGTATCTCTTTCGTTATAACTCGGTTTTTAGTGATTCAAGCGCCCACGTTTTCGCGTATGAGTGTATTTTCTGAATATGAAGGCCAAAATAACGGCATGTTTACTGATTTTTCCAGATTTACATTTTTGGGACAGTAGGTTTGTATATACGTTATAAATTCATTTTCTTGGTTCGCGGCTTGCTCAAACTACTTCAAAACAATTCCACAAATACACAAATCCTACCATACACCTTCTTAGGGTGTCATGGGCCCTAAACTTCACCAAAAATGACGGGCTTCGCGAGGATGTTAATAAAACTTACAGATCTAGTGTTTAAGGTAGTTTTTAAAGTAAAGTGGTATAAGTAACATATGTAACTTGCATGTTTAACCATTATAACTTGAAAATACATGATGTTAATGATCAAATGAAATTATGAGATGATGAAAAAGTTCACTTGAAGCTTACTTGAAGATTGATGAGTTTGGATGAAAAAAATCACAACCTTGGAGTTTTTATCGCAAAACTCTAACAAGGAAGGTATATTGAGCTAGTAAAACACTTGAAGTGAAAATTTTTATGGATGATTCTCCATGTTCTTGATCTTGTCGTGTGATATAGAAAGAAAATGGGAGAGAGTTTGATCTTGCTAGCTTGTAAAGTGTTTTGTAAATGTGTTAAATGAATTAAATCAAGTTATAAGTAAACTTTGGCATTTAAGAAAATTTGACTTATTAGGGGAAGGGGGAAAGGGACGGCAAGCTTCTTGAGAAAGTGTTAAGAATGAGATTTTTTTTCATATAAAGATATTTAGGATAAGTCTTAGTTAGATTAGTGTGTAATTTCGGTGTTATCGGGTACCGGGTTAACTAAAAATAAAACGTGACGAATAAAAATAAAATACGACGAAGTCGTGAAAATTATGAAATCATGTTACTGATAAGAATCGGGTGTTAAAATAGTGATCGTGATGAAATATCGCAAAACGACGGAGTTATAAGCTCTTAACGTAAAATATAGCAAAAGGTTTCAAAACACCGGGTAAATTAATAATATAAATTTTATATCATTAAAATTAGCATGAAACTATATTAGGATCATAGTCGGGAGTATTTGAGTATAGTATTAGTAGTAATGACTGAGTGGTAACGTTTACTGAACATACGTAAATTGAAATGATGCAATCCCGTGTATAGTAAAGACCCGAAAATGCGAATTGTGACAGTCTCCACCCGTTAGAGGAATTCAGTCCCTGAATTCAGCTCGCTCGTTCTACGTACGTATGTTCTCATGGTCGGGTTTGATGGGGGTAAACTTTCCCATTCTCGAGCGTAGTCCCCAAAAGACCTCTAGTTAACCGATTTTTACTTAATCCCACAACTCATCAAACAAGAACTGTCATGGGATTAGGCTAAATCGGTTTGAGGTTGTCGATTCAAATTTAATCTCACAACTCATCAAACAAGAACTGTCATGAGATTAAGCTGAATCGGCTCGGGTAACAACTTGACTCTTAGCTTGATTTTCGCAACTCATCAAACAAGAACTGTCACTAAATCAAGCTAGGAAACAAGTTGTCTGAAAGAATGGATTCAACATCCTGAAATGAGGTCTTTTGAAAGATTGGCTCGATATCGGAATTGCTTACACCGATCAAATCAATCCGGACATAATTCCATTATAACTACTCTCAGTATTGCAAAATTCATCTCTGAGTCGAACATAGGTGGTCAGGCTATGTCCCACTGTCCCGGGTCGAATATAGATGACCAGTCTATATTCCACCGAGGTTTAATGAATTTTGGAATACTCAGCTTAGTTATACTAATACTATGTCCTTCACATGTAAAGGGTGGTTCAAATGACTAAGGCATGTGATCAGGCTTGAGGTCGAATGATAAACTACGTAAGGAAGAGGTGTAACGCTGTGACGTGTATGACATGTATGCACCCTTATATGTAAGACAATCGTAGTAATCAACGAGAATAAGTGAGTATAATCTATCTGGCAATAAGATATAAATCTCATTAAATATGTCAGCAACAAACCACAAATGAGGCATCAGCTTGGCAGGCAGGCACGTGGCGGTCATAGGGTTAAGTTTTCGTAAAAGTAGCTATAGTTTAGGTTTTAAAATTACCCAATTCTCTATACCCTAGGCTCTGATACCAATCTGTCACACCCCCAAAATCGGGTCCAGCGGAAGCTTACGTGTCGCTGGGGTGCAACTCAATTGGTATCATAACACAAGTGTAAAGAACGGTTTTCACATCAATCATTTAGAATATATTTGAGAAGTCAAAAGTGTTAAATTTACATTATGAAAAGTGGTGCGGAAGTTGGCCCATAAAATAAGTTAAGCGGTCCCAAATGTTTTATCAGAGTCTTCTATGACCATGCCATGCCCTGCCAAAAGCCTCCAGTAGCGTGCTATCGCTTAGTTCCTGAAAATACATGCTAAAGTGTCAACACGAGGTTGGTGAGTTCATAGAGTTTATTTAACAAGTAAAGTATTCGAATAAAGATTTTCCCAGCAAAGGCATTGTAAATCCACTCAGTTGCAAATCCCGCCCATAACAACACTTGCAACCTGTGTGTTTACAACCCACTGCTAAAATATAGCTTGAGTAAGACATGTAAGTATACGATATGCGTTCTATATCACTAATAGACCTTATGCTGCTCACTAGGAGACTTATCAATGCTGCTCACGAGGAGACTTATCAATGCTGCTCACGAGGAGACTTATCAATGCTGCTCACAAGGAGACTTATCAATGCTGCTCACGAGGAGACTTATCAATGCTGCTCACGAGGAGACTTATCAATGCTGCTCACGAGGAGACTTATGTATGGCTACCCCAAGTGTTTGATACTTAGGTCCGCGAAATGCTTTCAAGAGTAACGCAAGTAAGTTTAACACAATCATGTACGTACGCAAATAGTTTAAGCATGTATCTCCCCCAAAAGTTCAAAACGTATAAAGTAGGGGCTATGAAACTCACCTGATATGATAGCACAATGATTACAATGGATATGATGCAAATGAGGCTCGGTCTCTAACTGCGACCTATTATGAATGATATGATCTAATATAAGTAAATGAAATGCTTCTACTCATGCATTTACGTATGTTAACGATACCACTCGTTGGTTTTGAAAATAATGTTTATCGTCGAAAACTACATTTTTGACATCTCGGCAAGTCATATACTATATTTCGGGTAAAAATGTTGAAACGTTACTCCACGATCCCTATTTGTTGTTCTATCGTCAAATATAATAGTTTCGTCGCAAAATATCACTTTTACAACTTGTGAAAATATGACCAAACGGCCTCGCAAAACTAGTCGTAAAATATTGTACGTTGAGAGTTAGTAATAGAACTTGACATTTTTGAAATCCTTGTAACATAATCTCTCAGCCGTCTCCTTTGACTTTTGATCATACGCGTCTCGATCATGTAGATAATCGGTCATCAACTTGGCGACTTGCTAGTTTTACACTTTTTATTTTCATATAATGGTTGTTTTTCTGGGAAACTAGAAAAATCATATCTTTCTCGTTATAAGTCCGATCAACAAACGGTTGATTGATTTGGAAAGTAGGCCGGGTATACTTCGTTTCACCTGAAGGAATTTATGGCCCAAACCGACTCGCTCAACGGGAAAATGGCTCGTAAGATGGTGCCTCGCAAAAACTGTTTACACTTGGAAAATATTTGAGTTATAGTGAGGCTGTCAAAATAAGTGTTGTTAGTCGGCTTTTCAAAAATTCATATCTCGGTCGTTACAAGTCCGTTTTCAACGTTCTTTATATCCACGCGTTCGTCATAACATGAACTAACATATTTTCAGTGGCTCGGCTCAGCTAGACTACGGCTAACGCCTCGTTCTGTCCCTTGAAGTTCGGCCAACAGCACGCATTTTCTGGAAATAATAGTTTTTGTCGCCTAACTTTAAAACTTCGTATCTCTTTCGTTATAACTCGGTTTTTAGTGATTCAAGCGCCCACGTTTTCGCGTATGAGTGTATTTTCTGAATATGAAGGCCAAAATAACGGCATGTTTACTGATTTTTCCAGATTTACATTTTTGGGACAGTAGGTTTGTATATACGTTAGAAATTCATTTTCTTGGTTCGCGGCTTGCTCAAACTACTTCAAAACAATTCCACAAATACACAAATCCTACCATACACCTTCTTAGGGTGTCATGGGTCCTAAACTTCACCAAAAATGACGGGCTTCGCGAGGATGTTAATAAAACTTACAGATCTAGTGTTTAAGGTAGTTTTTAAAGTAAAGTGGTATAAGTAACATATGTAACTTGCATGTTTAACCATTATAACTTGAAAATACATGATGTTAATGATCAAATGAAATTATGAGATGATGAAAAAGTTCACTTGAAGCTTACTTGAAGATTGATGAGTTTGGATGAAAAAAATCACAACCTTGGAGTTTTTATCGCAAAACTCTAACAAGGAAGGTATATTGAGCTAGTAAAACACTTGAAGTGAAAATTTTTATGGATGATTCTCCATGTTCTTGATCTTGTCGTGTGATATAGAAAGAAAATGGGAGAGAGTTTGATCTTGCTAGCTTGTAAAGTGTTTTGTAAATGTGTTAAATGAATTAAATCAAGTTATAAGTAAACTTTGGCATTTAAGAAAATTTGACTTATTAGGGGAAGGGGGAAAGGGACGGCAAGCTTCTTGAGAAAGTGTTAAGAATGAGATTTTTTTTCATATAAAGATATTTAGGATAAGTCTTAGTTAGATTAGTGTGTAATTTCGGTGTTATCGGGTACCGGGTTAACTGAAAATAAAACGTGACGAATAAAAATAAAATACGACGAAGTCGTGAAAATTATGAAATCATGTTACTGATAAGAATCGGGTGTTAAAATAGTGATCGTGATGAAATATCGCAAAACGACGGAGTTATAAGCTCTTAACGTAAAATATAGCAAAAGGTTTCAAAACACCGGGTAAATTAATAATATAAATTTTATATCATTAAAATTAGCATGAAACTATATTAGGATCATAGTCGGGAGTATTTGAGTATAGTATTAGTAGTAATGACTGAGTGGTAACGTTTACTGAACATACGTAAATTGAAATGATGCAATCCCGTGTATAGTAAAGACCCGAAAATGCGAATTGTGACATGATATGATAGTGTTGTTGGAATATATGAATCATAAAACTATAAAAATATAACCAATAACATCAAACACGCAGCGGATAATAGGATCTATTATACATGTAATTAATTAACTAAAATATAAAAGTAATGCGTACCTTTGTGGTTTCTAGCCAAACAAGAAACCGAGTATCCAAGAAGAAGATAAACCCTAGGTTAGGGTTTAAAGATGGATCGACTACTACACCTAGTCGAATGGGGAAATCACACAAGCTAAAGCAAGCTTGTTCTTCGTTCTTGTACACACGTATTACTAGCGTCTCAATGTGAAAAGCTAGGTTCTAAATTCACAAACAAAACCCTAACTTATATTGAAGCAAAATCAGTTCACCCAAGGTGTTTGGGAGATAGAAATCGATCGGCAACAAGGGAGGGAGGAGAAGAGAGATTTAGGGTTTGCTTGGAATTAAGATTAAGGAATTACAAATACAAGGGGTTTGTATTTATAGGCACCCAAATCTTCTCCTCCAAGTAAAGCAACCGAAACCCTAATCCCTTAGGTGGGTCGGCCGAGTTTTAGAGCCCAAGCAAGGGTTCTAGATCCTTCTTGGCATTTATTACAATTTTAGTCCGTTAACGGGCGTTATCTAAAACCCCGTTAAATACTAACGACCGTTAAGTGTTTGTTTGTGAAATGAATAATTAAATCATAAATCATTATATTAATTATTCAAACATTGAGACTCATACGTAATGTGTGCAATCCCGAAGTCTCGTGTTCGAAACTGGACATACGAATATTAATTTATATCCATAAACTCTAACAGCTCCCACTTGGGTATTCATTAATATAGTAATGACATGGGTTAGTCTAGCTTAATACCCCCAGATCGACCCTGAGTTTGGTTTCCTGGAAAAAACCATTTGATGATTTATCATCATACTTATCCTTTTGTTTCTAATACCACATTAATATGGATATGGATCTAAGTCATTCCATAATTAACAATTTAGTTTCTCGTTTATTAATAATTGATCAAGATTACCAAATCATCTGAACGTATTCCAGATAGCCTTTGGGCGTGCGCACGCAAACATCTTGTCAACCCTACGAGTGGCCAAGCAGTATTAAACTTCAAAACAAATTTGAAGGAACAAATCCTTTCTTGACTACGAGCATAACCCTCGAACTTCACATCACCTCCGAAAATAGCCCTTATAACTACCAGTTACGGATAACGTTAGACTATCTTACAGAAAATGAGCTACATCCTCGGCGGTTACCTGGTATCTCAAGTCTGAGGATAAATATTCATGATTTACTTAATGACAAGGATCCATAAAGAACAATCATGTGGTTGGGATCTGTCCTATATTCAATTTATTCAATATTTAATATCATGTGAATTTGGCATGCCCACGCATCAATATACTTAAGTATATTCTACCAACATTCACATTTGCCTTAATTTAATAATACTCCCATATTATTGATTGACAACGGACTATTTAGAATAATATAAATTATTCATGGATTTAAACATGCAAATATAGGATACAATATTATGAATGAGAATAAACGTAACAAAACTTTATTTCATTAAGATAACATTGTTTACATATCCTTTATCCAAATACTAATCCACAGATTTACATGAAACAATTAGCTAAACGAAGACCAATACCATCAGCATGTTGAGTAAACTTTTCCTTAGGTAAAGCCTTCGTAAAAGGATCAGCAAGATTGTCATCTGTGTGAACTTTGAGTAAATTGATTTCACTTATTTCGACTTGTTCTCGAACATAGTGATATCTCCTAGGAAAGTGTCTGGCACCCTTCATAACTCCAGGTTCATTGGCGAATGTGATTGCGGCAGAATTGTCACAATACACGTTGATAGGCAATTCAATTGACGACATCACTCCAAGACCCGAAATGAATTTCCTTATCCAAACAGCTTCCATCGCAGCTTCCGATGCGGCAATATACTCAGCTTCTGTTGCAGACATAGCTATCGTACTTTGCTTCTTGCTCTTCCAGTCTACAGCTTCTCCATTGATGACAAAGACATAACCCGTCTGAGACTTTGTATCATCTTTATCAGTTTGAAAGGACGCATCGCAGAAACCTGTAACATCAAGTTCTGCATCTGGATTTCCCCCATACACTAGAAACATTTCTTTTGTATTCCTCAAATACTTAGGAATGTTCTTAACAGCATGCCAGTGATCTTTACCTGGATTCTGTTGATAACGACTGGTCAAATTTTGTGCAAATGCCACATCTGGCCTTGTGCATCTCACTGCATACATGATAGATCCTATTGCTGAAGCATAT